>VDFB02047230.1:180724606-180863326 GCA_007258455.2 Sequoia sempervirens
TACCTCAAGTCTATCTTGTCGGCCAAACTTACCGCTTTCACCAAGACTTCATACCGAAGCCTTCAAGTCATACCAATGTGTTCCACTGTCGACGAGAGAATCAACCTTCAGAAAGACTTCTTACCAAGGCTTCCATGCTATCCTGAAACCACTATTTGCCAAGAGTCACACTGAACCGATGACCCCATGTGCTATCGGCGAGACTTCCAATATTTGATGAGACATCATATCGAAACAAGCCTTTTGTCCAAGGGTCTCCTAGATGTCTTCAAGTGTTACATTGTCGCCAAGACAATCCTTCATCGTTGAGACTTCACACCGAGACCCTTAAGTTACTCCGAGTGTCTGTCGGTGAGACATACCAACTGTCGCTAAGAGATCTTCCACTCGACAAAGGGTTACAGCAAATGCACCAAGTCATAGCGATAGGTTCCTTCGGTAAGACAAAAGAAAAGTCACATTGACATGAGCAAAACACAAGGTTACTGAACTGCCAATCGGCCAAACAACAATAATGTCACAGCGACCATGCTTTCTCATAGGTTTTAGCATGTGAGATTGAGGCAACAATTCCAACACCATCTTTCAGTGATGCTTTGAAACTTTGGTCCTCCTTCCAACTTCATCTTTTAGTGATGCTCTGAAACTTTGTTCCTCCTCTTGGCTACATCTTTCAGCGATGCTCTAGAAATTTGTTTCTTCATTTCAACTACATCTTTCAGTGATGCTCCAGAACTTTGTTCTTGTATTCTGGTTGCATCTTTCAATGATGCTCTAGAACTTTGTTCTTGCATTCTAGCTGCATCTTTCAGCGATGCTCTGGAACTTTGTTCCTGCATTTTGGCCACATTTTTCATCAATACTCCAAAAAATTGTTCATGTATTCCAACTGCATCTTTCATTGATGCTCCATAATTTTGTTTCTTCCTTCTAGCTACATCTTTTAGTGATGCTCTAAAATTTTCTTCCTCCACTTTGGTTGCCTCTCCCGACGATGCTCCAATTTTTTTTTCTTTTTTCCCAGCCACATCTTCTAGCAATGCTCCAAAATTTTGTAATTTCCCTTCCTTTGTAAATGCTCTGACAATCCCAACAACATACCCATGATCATCATTAAATTTTTCTAGCACTTTTGAAATTCACACCCAACAATGCCATCTCTTACCATAATAAATCAAAATTATTGTGACCACTTTTCATCATAATAATTGCAACACTTAATAGCCATCCCATCTTCATACAATCATTTTCCATCATGTTTGATGATGCTATTATGTCAACATAGGTAAAGAGACTTTGAAATCAATAATGAGACATAAGGTATGTACATCTTTTATTTAAGTAGGTAAATTCTTGTGAATAAAAATGAATGAATTGGCACGTTCCACCTTCCTTTCCAAATTTAGTAAACTGTGTGGATTATACCTTCACTAGAGATGTGGCAGTTCATGTACTCTATCCCATGCAAAATAATGATTTAAATATAGTGAAGCTAAATGCAAGAATTAATTTGTGTCCCATCAATAGTGTCAAAGTGCAAGTGGTTAAAATATTGCATTTCCTTTAATCTGCATAATAGTCTTGTTCAAACAGTTTTCACCGTTAGAGTGCCATGACATTCAATAGATACTTAGTAGAATTGCAAGTAAGAGATAGGATGGGTGGGACTAAACATAAATCAGAACCAACTTCCATAGATAAATTATTGGCATTGAGTAATATTTCTGAGCTATTTCAGAAGATAGGTTGGCTTGAGTTCATGAAGAAATATGAGGGGCATAACACACAATTCGTCAAGGAATTTGCAAAAAATTCTTGGGATGGGCAGATGATGGTGCATGGCAAGAATTTTAAGGTAAGCCCCCAAATCATTTCTCATTTGTCTGGCATTAAAATAAAGGTGTGAATTTAACAAAAACTATAAACATTTCTTATCAAAGAATGATAAAACTCTTTAGAAGGGAGGGAGAACATCATCCTCTGCTAGTTGTGAATACTCGTGGGAAAAATAAGGAGTTTTAGAGAATGATTATTACAGAGTTGTGGAGAACAGCGGTTGCTAGGATTATCAAATACGTTACATATGAAGGGAAATGTGTCATCATAATTGGTCCCCCCTTTCGATTACTCACTCACCTGCGCCATGGCACTTAAAACCTCAAATTAAGGGTTAACCTTCCTGCCTTCCCTAGTGATTCCATTGTCAGCATGATATAGAGTTTTAAAATTGGTTCAATCCCATTGAAACATCATGGTATCATTCATCTAATCTACAAACATCATTTCCTAAAGAAAAGAAAAACAAAAGAAAAATGGTAGAAATTTCTTTAGAAATTTGAAAACCTTAAACCCCCAAGACATTTGGAGGAAGGTGATTCATTTGGATTGGCAGCTCAAAGTTTGAAAGAACCTTCCCCTGTGCATCAAGATGCACCTAAGCCTCAAAATGCTAGAAGAGCTCTTGACGATGAAGTGCCAAAAAATCCATCCAACCTTTCAAACACTAAGGAGAGAACTAAACCACAAAATGTACCAGAGACTCCAGAGAAGCAAGAAAATGCGGACCTAGTGAATTTTGAAGATGAGAATACTCATTCCCATAAAAAGGAAAAGAGTCCTAAAATAAAATTACAAAGACCTCCCCCTTTAAGGAGAAGCAAATGATTGGCTACTGAAATCAATTGTGCTATGGCTTGTGATCAATTACATATTCCTAAAAAGAAAAGATAAGAAGGGAAACCTCATGAAACTGTAGCCTAGTCATATGAGAATGTGGTCCAACCGTGTGAAAAGATAGCCTAGTTAGGTGAAAAGAAAATTTTGGATAGCAGTAAACCCCCTGAATTTGAGGAGGATTTCCCATGCGAGACAGGACAAGAAAAGATAGGGAAACAATTGCCAAACTATATGCTTGTTGAGGATGAGTCTGTAGAACCAATTTCTCTTTCACAACAACCATTGGAAACATAGGAAACTGATATAGTCTCCCTAAGCAAACAATTGTCTCCCCTAGTTGTCAATTACATAGAACAAGGTTCACTAGAAGTAAATAATGAAGAAAATGTGACTAGTAATGATGCATATATTTATATTTTTCCTATTCACACTAATGTAGAAGTTGAAAGATTTAATCACATAGAAACATAATTAGGAAGATTGAAGGAAAAAATTATTTAGTTAAAATATAGATTGCAACAAAATGAGTAGATAAATAAGCAACAACAGGAAATAAGCACACAAACTAAACTTTTGAGGGAAAAAGATGAAGAAATCACAACTTTAAGGACTCAGTTGGAACAAAAGGATAAAACTATTGGAGAGTTGTGTAGTCTGAAGTGCAAAAAATTGATGAGAAAGATAAGGAGTATTTAGCTAGTTTATCTGAAAAAGATAAACAGATTAAGAGTTTAACTGATAATCTGGTAAAATCACTCAAAGCCTTTCCAAAAGAACAGGAAAAACAAAAATTTAAACTCAATACAGCCTTGAGCATAATTGTTGAGATAGAGTTGGATTTGTAGGAAATCAATGTGAAACCAATGATGGAATCAAAAGAAGTGCAGACTAAGCCGACTAAAATCAAACAGTTTCAAATTCACATTTCCCCATTGTTGGCTAAGTGGATGGAAAGATGTTATTTCTTGAGGCAAGCAGGGGAAAAAAATGCCAAACTTAAGCATGAAATAGTGTTATTGAAAGAATCTTATGATAAACTCTACCACACTAAAATTGATGCATGTCAGATTGGAGAATTACTACTAGCCTGTAGAAATCTATTTCGGTTATATTTCATGTTTTTATATGAACAGTTGTTAAGATGGAAGCTTTTCAGGATCTCTTGCAATTTACCCCATGACCTAGGTGATAAATAGTTCATAGAAGCATTCAAAGAGGTAGCCCCTATTCAGCAAAATTTTCTATGTGAATTTTCAATACATAATCTATTTTTGGAAAAATACATTGATTTCTTTATCAACCTTTTTGTTGTGGAGGTACAGCTTAGAGCCTTCATATCTAATAAGCAAAATCAAATCCATTGGTTGGAGAGACCCAAGGAATATTTACAAGTAGAGAGAACTATAGGACTCCAAATGAGATATCCCAACCAAAAGCCCTTTGCCTTCAAAGCCCAATTCCAAAGGATTAAAATCTATGAAGCTATAAGGAACAAATATGATGACAATCTTAGGATTTTCTTTGAAAATTTCAAATTTCATGGGCCACAATTAATAGAAAGGGCATGGAGTGTCTGTGAGGAGTGGTACACTCCCCTTCCTATGTATCTCAAAAGGAGGGAGATGATCTCCCCCACTAATCTAAGGTAGTCCTACAAAAGAGTTGAAGTATTAATAGAAATATTACAACTCAAAACCAAGTGGATGGGGATGCAATACAAACCTCCATTGCTCCTTCAACCACCCCCTACATTTTTTGTCACTATAGAACAAAGTTTTGGTGACTTATATGCATGGAAGTTGAGGGTTGAATTCAACAAAGGTTTTCTTAAAAATCTTGATCATTTGGATGAAGAGGCAGAGGACATATATGATATTAGTTCCAAATATGATTAACTGAATAGGAAAAGGGATGTAGAGAGGAAGAGGACTCATTAGAGAGCAGGAGGACTTGCTCAAGCTTAGGAAGGGGAGGGTGATGAGGTATAAACAACCTCAGTTTTATGACAAGATAAATACCTTTTTTGTTCTTTCCAACCACCTCAGCCATGCCAATGTGTTTATTTTTAGAAGCAATAATTGTCTACTTTTTTATAAAATGATGTATAAATCTTCATTTCTCAAATTGATTGGAATTAGCTAACTAATGTTGACATAATGGTATAGACTTTAAGTAATTATGCAGGACTTATGCATGAACGATGAATGGAGTGGACTTCAAGAGGTTGAAGTTAGAGTGCCGAAAGTATGGGCAGCATAATTTAGGTGTGCATACTGGAACAACTTCTTTTAAAACATTATGTTATTTTTTGTTAAAGACTTTACGGATCCACTTAGAGCCTTTATTATGTTTTATGTCATGAACATCAGTTAATTGTAATTATGTTTAAGACTTTTTCAATGGTATTCTCCCACCATCTGAAAATTAGGATTTTGTAGTAAGTACAATATATATATATATGTGTGTGTGTGTGTGTGTGTAACTACCAAAACAAGGATATGTTGTTATGATATATTCTGAATACTGTTCAGCTATGTTATCTATTTTTTTACACTTTTATGATATGAATAAATAAATATAGCCAGTCTTGTTCTAAGTAATGGATGTGCTATGAATGGATTTACTTTGAAGTTGTGAAAGTACCACATGTGATTTGAGCTAATTGTAGGAATTCCCGAGAGTTGGCCACTCGAGGGATCTAATAGAGTAGATGAATATTTCTATTGTTAAATATTGTTACTTTCATTTTGTACATGTTATATTTAGATGAATGTTACTTTGTGTTGAGCTTCGTCATGTGTTCCTGCAAGTCGTGGTTTTAATTTTATGATGTTTAAGTTCTCTTTACTTGAAAATTTTGAAGCACCCACTCCTATTGTTAATTAAAATTTTTTAGGTGTACTTTCAGTTAGTAGTTAGTCACCTTTGTTTAAATTTCATATTTTAATTGCAAGTGTTAATTCTTAGATAATTTACATGCTTTCTAGAATAGGAATTTGAATGATTTCTAGCTTAAAAAATTTCATGATTTCTAGTTTAATTTCTATTTTCAACCATTTCAAAGATTAAAAAAATCTTACTGAGAGAGATGGCCAAAATATCCTCGATTGCATATAGCCTTTGAACACTACCCAATCGACATAATTGACATATTTTTAACTAAAGTGTTAGGACCTTACGACAACCTATCAACCACCTTGTTGGTCCATTGGAATGTTCCCCATGTTTTGCATCATATTATGTTGTGGCATGTTTTGGGATGTGTTTCCTTGATATTGTTGTGCCATATATGCTTATTCAATTTGGGATGGTGGTCTAAACAATGGGTTATCATTGGGTTGCATTGGATCGTTGTTTTGTGAAATTAATGGTGGTATGTTGGTATTTATAGTTGGTTTTGGAAGTTGTCTAACTACCATTTTGATCTGCATGTGGAATAAGGTTTGGATCTTTTAGTATGTCCATGTTGAAGTCAGTGGGTAGTTTTGCACCACTTTGTGCTAGTGTGAGGAAATAGGAGTTAGCGTTTCATATTTCAAGCATTTTATCCATGAGTTTTTGCATCCTAGGTTCTTGGGAGTATTCTAATAGATTCTCCTTAGTGAGTTCCTCATCACTATCATTTTCTTCTACAATCATGTCATTAGGATCTAGATTCTAAGTTTGTCTATCAATCATGTTTTGGTGCCTAAGGTGTACTTCCTCATCACTTTTTGGTTGGTTTGGTGTTGCCTTGAAGTAAGGTTCCTTTTAAGGAGTTTTAAGGTCACTTGGTTTGTATCCCATGGGTTGGTTTCCTCATTAGTGATGTTGGTTTTTAGTGCACTTAAGCTACTCTTGTTTGCTTCCATATTTTTTTTGTGTTGGGATCACGTGGTTGTCATAAACAAGTGCCAAGACTTTTGTGAAAGTTGGTGATTTCTAACTACAAAATGAAATAATGCTTCTTTTTTTTGGGATTTTCTATTTTTTTAGTGTTTTGGGATTTTCTATTTTTTTGAGTTTTGGGATTTTTCTATTTAAAAGGTGTTTTGGTAAGCTAAAATTTTCTATTTCCATGTGGGAGGTGGTAATACATGCCTTCCGGCCACAATGTCAGCTCTTTGTTCTTCTTTGTATAGGATATTAGTTGTGTTTCTCCATTGAGTTGGTGTTTCCTTTTTCTCAAATATGAAACTTCTCAAACTACTAATAATGTCTGATTGTTCACCTTCAATTCATGTAAAATTTGGTTGTATGATAGGTGTTGTAAGATCTGGTTGTTGAACTGGGGTAGTAGGATGCCAAATGGTCATAAAGTGAGTGATGTTAGTGAATGTTTTAGAAATGATGCTAACTTTTGGGATTCAAAATGTTGAAAACTTGGACTGATATTTCACTTCATTTTTCTAGAGGATATGTTTTGAATATCTACTTGAACTAGCCTTGAGGTGTAAGAAAATGTTGATATCTTAGGAATCAAGAGTAAAGAGTGATCCAAGTCATTTTTTTTATTTTGAATCCTAAAACTAGGTTGTGGTATTTGATTTTGCAAATGGATATGGAATGATGTAGATATGACGTGTTTTGGAAGTCTAACTGTTTCATTCTCAAAAGGTAAAAAGATTAACCAGTTTAGGATCAATTTTTTATTTTCACCAAAAAAAAGGAAAAAGTGACAATCTTTACAATAGAAGTGTCCAATTTTAGGACAACTATGGTAGAATTTAGAGTAGTAGCAGTCTTTGTTTTAGTTTTTGACTAGTAACAAATATCTCAATAGTGGTAAGTTTTGGCAAAAACGGTTATGTTTGTGTCCATGGCGGCAAAGTTTTTTGTGACAACTACGGTGGATTTTAGCAAAAGCAACCTCTGTTGTAAATTTTATGATTGGTGAATAGTGTAGGGAAAACTGACAACTTAGTCAAAAGTGACCAAATTTATGTCAACTACGGCTAAAACTTTAGATCAATTGTGATAATTCTGGGATCAATTTCAATTTTTAGGTCAACTGCATTATGTTTTCAAAAGTGGAAAGGTTTTGATAGTGACTGTCATAAACCAGAGAGAAATAGCGAAATGTTTTGGATCAACTATGGTAATTTTTAGTTCAAAAGCAGTAAAAACAACAAAAATAGTGGCTTTTGTTCAATTTGTTTTCCAGTTTTTTCATGTTGACAACAGTTTTGGACAAAATTTGAAATCTTTTGAAGTCTTGTTTGTTCTGATTTATTTTTGAGAATCTTGGAAAATGATACAACTCAAAATAACAATAAAAACTATTTAACTCTAAATTTCTATAGTTTAAGCAAGTTTTTCTCCACAAAAGCTCAAAGTTTGTGGAAATCAAGATACCAAAACCATAGTTCCCAATTTTGACTTTGGTTTAAAATGTGACTTGAAATGTAAGCCTAAATATTCAAAAACATTTAGAGATTTATGTTTAAGATATATTTTAAGGAGTGAAAATATAGGGCTCTTTTCAAAGGTATTCACACTAAGTCCAAAGGGTTTGAAATTTGATAACCATGTTCAATGTTTGTTTTGATGTGTTCTTTTTAAATCAAACAAAGTGTTTGATGTCCAAAGTAGCGTAGAATTTTGGAAACTTTGTGAAGACAACCATTAAACCCTAGAGATAGGCACATTCTTTTAGGTGGGCTTACCTCATGCCTCAAAGGGATGATTTTACATGCAACTTATGGAGAGTGTTTTAATCTCAACCATAAATTGGACTTGGTAAGTAACTTCTCAGAAGTAAATTCTGATGCACCACTTTCAAAGAATGTTTTGGATAAAAATGGTGGCCTCTACTACATTGGTTCTTAGTCATACTTAAGGGATCTAATGCTTGCCTAGTGCCCAACAAGATACTAAAAGCTTTAACCAATCCTTTTAGGGGCCCTATATACACAAAGGTATGTCCCCATTTTGAAAGGAACTGATGGCCAAGTAATCACCGATTAAGTTGTTTGGAATTTAGCCTTGACCATTTATATAGTGGTTTGAGGGAAAAAACACTTTGAGTTCTCCAACGCGAGATGTGTCTCAAAGGCATGCCCTCTAAAGGTGATGCTTGAAATGAAATAAGTGTGAAACTCAAAGTGTTTTTCATCACCCAAGATCACTAAAAGACGTGAGGGGAGAGGATAGAAATTTATTTTTCCAAACATGGAAACCATAGCATACAATTCAATGCAATATTGTTTTTAAGCCTCTCGAGCGGCACTATCCAAAAAAAAAGAATGAAGTGTGAACAAGATAGCATTTTTTTTTATGTGCACCAATTTTGAAGTGTTC
Organism: Sequoia sempervirens; assembly: GCA_007258455.2. Classification (NCBI taxonomy): domain Eukaryota; kingdom Viridiplantae; phylum Streptophyta; class Pinopsida; order Cupressales; family Cupressaceae; genus Sequoia; species Sequoia sempervirens. Next base: position 180,733,562 of record VDFB02047230.1, read on the forward strand.
TAGATTTCAAGAAAGTAGATAACAGTGTGCAAATCAAAATGTATTCATTCAGTTTTAAGCACCAATTCTTGAGTGTTTCTAATAGCCTTATCTTAATGTGGTCAACAAAAGAAAGATTGTTCGTCCATCAACAAAATGAAAGTGTTGGTCAAAAGAAAGCATTCCATTTTATGAACACCAAATTGAAGTGTTGTTCTAAACTACGAAATCTTTTGAAAGTTCATTTTAAGACACCAAATTGAAATGTGCAAGTTGTGGGGTTCAATTTTTAAGCACCAATTCAAAAAGGTTTTCTAAACTAGGAAATCTTTTGAAAAGTTCATTTTAAGACACCAAATTGAAATGTGCAAGTTGTGGGGTTCAATTTTTAAGAACCAATTCAAAAGATGTTCTAAACTAAAAAAGCTTTTGAAAAGTTCATTTTAAGACACCAAATCAAAATTTGCAAGTTGTGGGGTTCAATTTTTAAGCACCAATTTGAAAGATGTTCTAAACTAGGAAAGCTTTTAATTTAGAATGTAACTTCAACTATTCACCTTCTCTGCAATAAATCGTTAGTTGTTCTTGGATAAACACATGCCATGCTCCTACAAATCCTACATAATCAATGTTACCAACTTTCAAACACCCAAAAATAGTCACCTGTTAGCATTAGAAATCAAAAAATTGGTTTACAGATTTAAATTGAAAATACACAAAGAAAAAGCATAAATATTAGTTAAAATTGGTCTTGTTACTTTCAACAACTGTGGTCCACATTATCAAAAGCGGTCCAAATAGGTGCAACTACAAAATTGTTTCTGGTAGGAGCGACCAAAATGTCAAAAAAGGCCCTGTTAAAGGCCCTGTTATCTAAAACAAAAGCAGTTGCAAAAAAGGAAACATCAGTAGAAATGAAAAGACTACTGTGTGAGATTCCTGTAGCATTCTCATAAAAAAATTCAAGTGCATTTCTGAAACCTGCATCTATTCAAAATACACTCAAAAAATGTTAATGTCAAGGACCGAGGTCCCACTGGGCATTCCAAAGTGTGTAAGGGGGAAATCGAGAAGCATAAGGAAATCAAACAATATTTAATTCAAACAAAAGATAGATTCCATACCCATTACTCATGAAATTAACAATATAAGATTACTAAATTCAGTGAAATTAAGCAATGCAATCAAAGAACAAGCAAATGAATTCACTAAACTATATCATTACCCATCTCATGTCGAAGTGTATCTGCAACAATGTTGAATTGTGTCGTATCGATGCAAAGCCTCCATTATGCACTTGCAAAAGCTTCAATGTGCATGAATGGTGATCAAAGTTGTGTGTAAAAGCTCTCAAGAAATCAATGATTGATTAATTTAGCATTATTTTGTTGCATAAAAGATGTCAATTCTTCGATCTTTTTTGAGGATGAAGAAGATTATTATATAGATTTTACGATTTGAGATGAATGTGCAAGATTAAACAATGTTGGATCAAGATCAATGGTTGAAAGCTATTGAGAAGAATTAGAGTGCTCAGTTAGCTTTTGTGATCAAATCAATTAAAGATGCTAATTGATCAATCAAAGGAAATAGATTGCCTAATCAGTGGAATTGAGGAAATCATGTTGAGTTTTAGTGGGATTGAAGAATAGATGGATTAGTTAGGAAATGGATGAATCAATTAGGAAATAGATGAATGAGTTAGCCAATCCGAGTGAGCAATCGATGGATCGTAATTTTCTCAATCATAAAAATGGGTGAGGATAATTAATTAATTGAATTAATTAAGCCTTTTTAAGTTGAATGTGCAAGTCATGTTTGACTTTCAAAAACAAAGTTGTATTTTTTTGTTTTCACCTTTTTGAATGATGTTTGAATAATTTATTTAATTATTCAAGTTTAGGGGAAAGTGATTTAATTAAACTATCAAGTGATAATAATTTAATTGATTTTGGGGCCAGTATTGGCATGGTGTGATGGTTTATAGGTGGCATTGTTGTTCTTGCCACCAAGATTCAAACCCCATTGGGGTAGTATTGTTGAATGGTTGTATCCGGTTCATAGCTCCGGTCAAAAGCGTTTACCCCTTGAATTAAAAAAATTTAATTGATTTTGGGGAATAGGGTAAATTAGCAACATAATTAAATAATTGATGTTATTTAATTAATTAAGAAGAATAAAGTTAGATTAGGACTTTATCAAATAAATGAAATTTATTTAACTAGTCAAAATGATGAAAAAGTGAATTAATTAAATAATGTAATATTATTCAATTAATAGAGAAAATTAGGGTTTTTATGTAACTGATGTGAAATGCAGTGATATTAGATGATAATGATGTCGATGATGAGATAATGTCATTCAGGATGTGCGATAAGTGTTAGGCCATTTTTACATGTCTATAGTAGTTATTTTGTATCTATTCTAATTGGTCACATATTTTTAGGTATTCCTTTCATAAATCCCCCCTTTTCCATTCTCCATCCTTCTAATGTCTAACCCCCTCTCACGAGGCTAACACCAAGGAGATAGTGTTGTAGATTAAAATGTTTTTTTTCTCTTTTCCTAAGTATTTAAGTCTATATCAAGATTTAAGGCTTCCTTGTAATTTTTTGTATACTATCTTACCCAAGTCCTGAAAACAAAACTAATGTTAGAAAGAAAGTGGGGGAACACAAATCGATTACTAAACCCGAAGTAATCTTTATATGTTATGTTTATGCCCCAAACTCAATAGTAAGAGAGAGATAAGAGGTTAACACAAACTATGAATAGATTAGTTAGTATAATGCCATATAAACAAAAAACTAATTATCTTCTATCATAATGAATATAAGATGTAAAATTCTCTATATATATTAACACTTGTCCATCATGTACATGCATATATTGTGGGGCTAATCCTCTTATAATTGTTAGTATCTGATATCCTTTTCTTTCTTCCTTATATCATTTTATTACTATTGTTACATTGTATTTTTTCATATATATTTTTTTGATGGGACATGTCCCTTACATTCTATGATTTTGGACCATAGGGCATCTTTTCCACTAGGAACTTTGCAACCTCTTTACAATGATTTTTTGTAGGGATTGCATTGTTGTTTTGGCTCTAGTTGATCCCCCGCTAACATATAGAATCCAACTATACTTACCATCCCATGATGATGTGTCCACACAAGATGTTTTAATATGAACACATGAAGATGAATTTGCTAATGTTGGAAAACAAGAATCTTTTAGCCTCAAGATATTGTTGCAAATATAAATAATATTAAGTCAAATATAGATTATGAGTCATATAATACAAATAACAATTGATATATTTATAGGAGTAGAAGGAGCATCAAGAGAAGTCTTGATACCATCATAACTATCAAGACTTGATAAATAATCAAGTTGCTCTTTTATATCATTGTCATATGGTAGGCTATCAAAATTATCAAGGGGCATAAAACTATCCATAATAGGATCATCTAGGAATAAAGAGATGTAGGTCGTTGTATATCTCCCAAATTTTGGTCCAAGAGTGCACTATTGTGCATTTTTTTCACACACCCCACCATTGGTAGGGACCATCTTTTGTTTGCTTTTATTTCGTGTTTTTCTTTAGGTTTGAACTTTTCCCCTTAAGGGATGAGTTCCTCTAATTTTGGTTTTGCTTCACCTTAGTGAACTAAGGATTTATCTGCACTTTAAGGTGCTTCTATTTTGCAAACATTTTGGCCTTGAATGATGGCTTGATACCCCAACTATCCATACAAAATGCACTGAAGTCTTGAATTGTGCAAATCAGGAAAGGTTTCGAGAAATCCATCCCTTACAAGATTTTTTGAAGGGATTTTCTTGGCGGATTCCCCGAAAGTCTATCCATTCGAAGAATCCACCACTAGGTAAATTCCCTGAAGGTTTGTCTGCTCAAAGAATTTGGCCCCTACCGGATTTTTCAGATCCTCCTCCCAGTCGCATTTCTTAAGTCTGAAGTGTCTTATCGTTACATTTATTGCTCAATGGTCACTGTACTCAAGGTGCATTTATTTCCATTTGGGGGGTTTTAAGTTATGATTTCACATTTCATTTCTCATTTTGCATCATGCTTTGATTTAGAAACCTCCATTATTTATTGGCATTTGGCATTGGCGACTTGGGCGTTCGCATTCTAGAGCTTCTCATCAATTTTCAAGGTGCATTTGGTCCTTTGGTTTTGTTCTTCTTTCTTGAAAGGTAATAACTTCAAATAACTCCTAATTTCATTTGGTTTTATGGTGGCTTTAGTGATTCAATGATGCATGCACCCATTGCTTGTTCCTTCATCATGAATCAATCTTAGAAGTATTGTTGCATTGGTTAGATTGTACTCGGTTTGCTTGAATTTAAACGTCTATAATGGATTTATGAAATGGTTTGTGGTTTCCCTTGATATTTTTGTGCATTCATTTCAATTTGCTTGAACTAGGGCATCAGGGTCTAGAGTTTTCAAAATTGCTATTGCTAGGGCATGACGTTCTATCAAGCTAGGGTTTGAATTCAGAGTCCTTAAAAGTGATTGTGTTCACAGTTGAATTAAGTCATTAAGGTCAATTGGATAAATCTATTGTGAACCCTAATTGGATTTTTTGCCCTAATTCTAGTTTTGATGGTTTGGTGATCAAGAAGGCACGTTGTGAGTAGGTTTGAAATAAAAATCTTTAGGTATTACAAGTTTGTGCCTAGATTCTTGCCTAGGGTTTTTTTGAATCATTATTTAAATTAAGGAGCATGAATAGAACTTTGGGTTTTCTCAAAGAATGAAGAAACAAACACCAGTGAAGAACTTCAGAAAATCTGCCCTTAGGCAGATTCTTCAAAAGTTAGTTCCTTCAGAAAATCCGCCCTTAGGCGGATTCTATGAAAGACAATTCCTTCAGAAAATTCTCGCCCTAGCAAATTCTTCGAATCCGTCGACCCTCTAGATTTTTGAAATTGTTTTGGGTGAGAGTGGTGTGTAAAGATAGCTTCATGGTTGGTTTGAGAATGATCTCAAGGCCTTGACAAGGTATTTTAAGTTATATTGTAGACACATAAAAATGACCTAGGCCTATAAGCTCTATTGTCACCAAATTTCTTCCTAACATAATTAAAATGTTTAATTATGTCCTTTGGTCCACTTTCAACTATTAGTTAGATAATTCATAATTATTTAATTAATTCATGTCTTTTATTCCTTTTGATTATTTAAATAAATAAATTATAGTTATTTATTTAAATGTGTCACTAATTCTCTAATGTCTTTCCATAATTAAATAAATTCCTTAATTTGTTTAATTATCTTTGTCCATTATTTCCTCCTAATTATTTTTATTTATTTATTTAAATACGTCATTAATTCCTACATGTCTTCTCATAATTAAATAAATTCTTTAATTTATTTGATTATGGTCCACCTTGGCATTTTCCCAATTTTAAATAAAATTATTTATTTAAAATGGTCCCACTTTCTAATTTTCCCTCTTTTAGTAAATAATTTGAATTAATTATTTGCTATCACATAACCCCACCTATTTTGAATTAAATTAATGTTTAACTCAAAATAGCAACTTTCTTCCATAAATCAAGTAATTTTTAATATTATTTTATTTTCCAACTCTCTTTTTTTGTGCCATCCTTATCTCCTTGTCACATGCAATCTTGTCCCTTGATTTGATTTTCTAAAATCAAATCTTGTCCATTCATTTCAAATTTACCTTAATGTTGCCCTAACCCTAATTGTGGGTTGTCACATTAAATCTTGTCCATTGATTCTAGGGCATTTGTCAATCTTCAATCTTGACCATTCATCCAAAATTGCATTTTCTATAAAATGCCAATTTTGCTCTCATTTTGACATCTCATGACATCTTAGCTTTTTCAATCTACATCTCATGCAATCTTGTCTTAGGCATACTTCATCTCTATTGGCATCTTGACATTTTGACATTTGCATACATTAGGCTTGCTTACTAGTTGCATAGTATTGCATTTTAGATCAAATCCTTCAACATTTACTTAGGTCTTGGCATTGTCATATATTGCTCACACAAAATTTGAGGGAAAACTACATATTGAAGCAAATAGAGAAGTTGTAATGGAGGTCAATCATGGAGGTTGAAGACACTAGGTGATATCTTTCTTTGTTTTCATGTTGTTTCATCCTTTGTGCTTCATTATTTACTTTGGGTTTTTACTTATTTATGCACTAATCTACTAACCTAGATATTTCCCATAGTTACATTGGTCAACCTGACACCAAGATTTATTTTTTTGCATATTTTCATACAATATTTTTGCATTTTTGTAGGTACAGGTACAACAAGCCACATTTGTAGATTCCAGAACCACAATCGTTGCATTGTGACACATTCAATCCAAAGAATGGTGCATTCGTAGAGTTGAGCCACATTTGCTATCCCCAGATATGCATTTGATCTAATTTGATGCATTAGCCAGCTTGAACGATGCATTTGCAAGATGAGACACATATGTTGTGTGAAATGATGCATCTACCCGGTAAATGCCAGCTTTGACCCTGAGATGCATTTGCTCTGCAGAGTGACGCATTTGTCTAGTAAAATTTGTTTTCAATTTTTTTTCCAAAATTTTCTAGATTTCTCATTTCAAGTTGATAGTTTAGAGGTTTTTGTACGTTACTAATCTATTGTTGCGGCGTGTGGCTTTGAATTTTCATGGGTCCAAGGCATATTTTTAGACTACTAACAAGTGTTTTTGTAGGTTTGAATGTCCAAGGATTTTATTTTGAAGCCTCTTCTATTTGTTTTAGATTAGAAAACACTTCCATTGATGTCCTAAAAATAGCATTTGCTTGTCTCATTTAGATTTAATTAGGAGGTCAAATAACTTTGCTTGATTGTGCTTGAAGGTGGTAGGTGATTATGCTCTCACCTTGTGCAAACTAGGTGATTAGAAAACCAAACCCATCTATTTTATGTTTTTTTGAAACTTAGAGGGGCCTGCTTCAAAAGAGGGAACAACTCCAACCAGTTTTTCGCTCAAGCCAATATATAAAAGTATGAGTCAAAATTGTCAAGTCCTCATGGTGCGTAGGCCTTAGCCATGTGGTGCCATTCTAAAATAGGTACCAACCTTTTTCTTTTAAAGGTGTAAGAGCCCTCAGTAGATTGGTTAAAGCCTTAAGTGGTTTGTTATACGCTCGCGAGGTGTCGTGTCCTTGAGTATTTACTAGAGCCCTTTTGTTTAGTGGCCAAAATCCCATCTACTTGCTAGCGCAACAATGGTCATTGTGAAGGCATCCACATTCTCAAAGTTCTTAGTAGAGGTGATCAGCTTGTCATGGGAGATTTATGGGGACTAGAAGTTTGGTTAACCTGAGAAGTGAGTGCACTTTAAGGGGGAGCCTGTGTGGCCAAGATTTTGGATTCATCTGCTAAGAATAAGTGCGGTTGGGGAAACCCGTGTGGAATCTACCAAATATAGTCCTTCCCTAACCTAGGGTTGTACTTGTCTTCTTTGTGAATGTTTTCAAAATATTATGTTTTCCAAGTGTTTTATGAGACATTAAACTAACAAACACCATTTCATAGACCTAGAAACAATCATTCAACCTGAAACAAATATGATTTTTTTTCAAAATTGCAAACAAACTTGACTTATTCTACCTGCAATGCATCTACTTCAATGGATTCACTATTATGCGCTGCATTTAACACTTTCTACAATGCATTCACCTTGATAAGCCACATTCGCTATTCCTGGAAACACATTTTCCTGTACTAAACCACATTTGATTTATAGAACACAACAATTGCTTTCTTGCGCCGCATCTACTATTTGTAGAGCTACATTTGCTAAAACTGTGACACATTTGACAAACTACAACACATCTATGACCTGAAACGACGCATTTGCCTGGAAAAAGCTAAAACATTGTTGTAGTCTAAAACCTAAGATCAAACTTGTCCAATATGATATCAAGCATCCTTTTCCAGTAGCCTTTGTCAAAAATTAGAAAGAAAATTGCTCAAATCTTCCATTATTTGCATCTTTAGCTTGCATTTACCCATAGGTCCAAACTTGCAAAATTTTAGTTGCATCCTTAGAGTCCATTACTTTCATTTTCAGTCATAAACTAGTCTTTAGGTTCTCATTTCATTTGCAGCTTTTGGAATAGGAAAACTTACCATACTTTGCAAAATCATTGTCTTCAAGATTAGGTTATCATTAGACTTAGTCAACATTATTTCCCTTAGTCATTGTCCTTTTGTGAGACTTTCCAACTCAAAATCCTAGTTAGGAAACCTCACTTTGTCATCTTGTCATCTTGTCCTTTGGTGACCCAAATTGAGACATAGATCAAGTTTTCGGTGGTTGAGTAAACCTTTTTCTAAAAGTCAATCATTACTTAGGCCTTTGCATTTGCATACCTTAGAAACTTTCAAGTCATCCTAGTCATCCTTGTCCTTTAACATTTGTCACTTCCTTTAGTCAACATTGTCATATTGCATTCCTTATTATTAAAAATCCAAAAACATAGTTGTCATTTTCATTCATCTTCCTAATTTGAGCAATTCTTTATATGGTTGAGACTAGGCTTCAAAGAAAAAGAAGACAAATGGCTAATTTTGGACAAGACACCAACACTTATATCTTTTTTAATGACATGAACCAAGACACATCTTTTATCAATCCTTTCAGTGAAATCAACATTCCATCTTCTTCACATAACCCCTTTGAATCAATGATGCATAGAGATGAACATAGACATGTATTTATGGAAGAACTAGAAGCCACCACACAAAATCCTGACGTAGCCTCCTTTGTGCAAGATCTAGTCTTACATGACCCACAAAGATATCTAGCTATGCTCTTAGATCAAGGGGCCAAATTTCTGTGTGGCTTTGACATTAACACTCTAAGGGAAACATCACTTGATCACAATGCCAACAACAACAATACAAACAACACATCAAACACTAGTCAACCCCAAAACAATGCAAACAATACCTTTGTTGGAGCCACCTCACAAATTACCACGAGCACTTCAATGTTGCCTCTAATGACACATCCAATCAAAACACTTCCAACACAATCAATGCAACATCCATTGGAGGGGCACTGACCATGTCACAAGCCATGTCACAATCAATGCCTACAATGTCCACTACGCCCTCACAGTCAATTGGAGTTACCTTTGGATCCTCGAAAATGGAGGAAAGTTCTTCAAATCCCTTATTTGGAGCTTCATCTAGTGTCATGGGAGCATCATCATCAAATCCTTTCATTGGGTCTTCATTCAATCCCTTTGGGGGAAATAAATGACATTTTCATTTGAGGACCGCAACCAAATGTCAACACATCATCACAACTTAATACCAATGTTTCCCAAGGGAAAAACACCAACATTACCCATGGACAATTTTACCAATATGGACAAGTCAATGAAACTACACAGCATATGACTTCATTTGGGCACCAAAATAGTCAAGGTCAACACATCCCGAAAATATCGACTAATATGGTTGGAGGACACATTCCCACATATGCATCACACATCCACACTCATCAACACATCCCCAATCAAAACTTGCAATACCAACAACATTCAAATAAAAACATGTCATACATCCGATAGCAACACATTCCACAAGAACATCAGAACATCTCATCCCAACAAATGGGGTCTCATGGGATACCCATCACTCCCATGTGTGATGCAGCAAACAATCCTATAATTGACGCTTTGATAGCTCAATTGGAAAACTTACAAAAACAAATAGAAACTATGCAAATGTCCAACAAAAAGTCACACATGTCATATTACCTATGTCCATACCCTTTCGACACAAGTTTGTACATGCCACCATTCCCTCTTGGATACATGTCACCAAAGTTTAGTAAATACAAAGACAAGACAAACCCTATTGAACACATTCAAGAATTCACAACCAATTGTGTAGAAATTGCCCATGAACATACTTACTTGATGAGACTCTTCCCCAAGAGTCTTTCAGGCCCCACACTTGAATGGTTTTCCACTATACAAAAGGGAATAAAATTGTGGTACAAACTTGAAGACAAATTTGTACGAAACTATGTCTATAACATTGACACAAATGTCTCCATTACCAACCTATGCACACTTACACAAGAAGAAGTTGGTGAGAATTTCATTCCATTCTTTAAAATATGGACAAGTTTAGAAAGTCATTGTCATATTGACATACCAAAGAAATAAAAGGTTGACATGTTTGTCCAAACTCTCCTACGCCCATTGAAATACGGCTTGCAAGTCCACTATTGTACAACCTTCACAGACTTAGTCGAAAAGAGTGTCCAACTTGAGAAGGCCCTTATTGATAAAGGAGAATTAAACTATGGACCTAAAAAACAAACACAAACCCACATGTCGACAAGAATAAATATTGGATCAAGAATAAACACATAACCAATGATGGCATTGTTGATGCTAAGGCAGTGAACATGATGGGTCTTGTACTTACTCTTAAAGGAGCTCCACTAAAAAATACACCAATGACCACACCGACACCTACTGCTAATTCCATTCAAAATAGTCACAATAATCAATATAGTCAAAACCAAGGGCAACCACGACAGACTAGGCAATTTCCAAAGAGATGCACATATACTGCCTTGGGTGAACCAATCAAAGACGTCCTTAAAAAGCTCCTTCAAAATGACATCATCACACTAGAGGACCCTAATCCATATGACCTAGGATAGTTTAAACCATCATGGTGGGATGACAACAATTTCTATGATTACCATCATGCTAAAGGACATAAAACATCCTCTTGTCAACAACTAAGAAATCCGGTACAAGACCTTATTGAAAATCACACAATTGAATTGGGTAGACAATAATTTGTGTCAAATACAGACCATACTATTCACAAAAATCCACTACATGATCATGGTTCAAATAATCCCTCTACGTTAGGTCCTAAGACTAATAATAATCATGCCAACTATACCCGCACCACCTTCGACTATTTTGGTGGATTTGTTATAAATCATGTTCAATTTGTTGACAAATATGTCAATACAATTACTATCAAGAGGGAACCTAAATGTAATGTCACTACTCATGGTGGTAAAGTCACCATAGTTGGTCCCCCTCCCGCTAGGAAGCTGAAAATCATGATACCTGTCCCATCCTATAAACAGTCACAATCAAGTCCATCCACCAAACCATCACAACCTAAGGGACAATTCAACCTCACTAACCAATTAGGTAAGACACCCACTTAGATCTCTATACTTGAGTTATGCATTTCTCCTGCACATAAGGCCATACTTGACAAAACCTTACAAGAGTCCTCTGTCCCTCATGACATTGATGTCAACTAGTTTGAGGCCCTGGTGGGATACCTTACTACACCCCATCATGTAACATTTTCTTACCAATATTATTTGTCACCAAAGTCCAATCATAATGACGCATTACACATTGAAGTCTTTATTCATAATCATAAGGTCAGATAAGTTTTAGTAGATGGCATAATAGAATTGAATATATGCTCCTTAAAATTGGTTAAGACTCTAGGCTTCTCTAATGCATGCGTAGACACTACAAAGAGCATTGTTATAAAGGAATATGGTGATGATGAACATTCCTCTTGAGGTGTTATCACTCTTCCTATCAGAGTTGGACCGATCATTGTAGACACAACTTGTCAAGTCCTGGATCTTGAGTTACCCTATAACATTTTGCTTGGTCGACCTTGGATTCATGCCTTAAAAGTTATTCCTTCCACCTACCATAAATGATTCAAGTTCCACTTTTATGGCACCAAGATCACCATATATGAAGACTTCAATCCCTTGCAGTATTTGCACCAATCTAAGGGGCATTTCATAACATTAGGTGCCCATCAACTGAGAAGCTCCAAGCTCCTCTTCTTCCAAATTCATCAACCCATCCACACTCGCCAAACCATCCACATCCACTCCTTCCACATCTTCTGCCACACCATCTCCCTCTATCCCAAAGGTTGATCCTAATATCAAGATCCAGGACCAAGGATGTGGCGAGTATAAATTGAGCATGGCCTACTACATCACCAAAATACTCAAGTCTCCTAAGGTGTATGGTAGACCTTGTTTCAAAATGGAGCCTAAAGAGATTTTTAAAGTTCCTCCATCACACATTTTTATAAAATGGGGTGACATGAACAATGAAGACATTGAATACCTATTAGCTTGGATTTACAAAGACCTAGAAGATCCAGCCTTGTTACCAGTCTAGATGTATGGCAAAGGCTATGATATAATGAAGGCAAAAGGCTATGATGGAACTAGTGGCCTTGGGAAAAATAAAACTTGAATGCAAGAACCAATAATGCTTCCTTGAAGACCAAAACTTCTTGGACTATGGTTTGGGCTACCCGAAAATGACAATCAACGTACCAATGCACTTTCGGGTGAGAGTGTGAATGTTTCAGAAAGTGTCAAGACTATTTAGGATTCCCTTACCAAAATTGACTCCCATGAGTGGGAATTTGGCTCCCAACGATCCTTGAGTGACGGTTGCCTTGACGAATTGTTCCTTGAACCTGGAGAACCTACTTACGAAGAAAGATTTTGGCAAATTTTTAAGGTTGACCCAACATAGAAAAGTGACAACCCCAAAATCCCAAGAAAAAGAGTAGATTGGGGTTGATTCTTTTGTCTACAAAATAATGACAAGCTTGAATCATCTTCTAATCCCATTGGCCATAACCCTGACATACCTATCCAGCCATCTGAACCTAATGACCATCATTTGGATTCATCTAAATCACCGCACGATGCTAAGGATCGTGACTCCACTCCCTTCATCCCCTACTTTGCTAATGAGTATGAAAAAAGTGAAGGAAAACACTAGATTGAATCCGATTGGGAGCTAGATGATGAAATTTTCATTTTCAACCTCTTTGAATCTGTTTGCATGCTTTCCACATCCTACCCACCATTCACCAATACTAATGATGGTATTTCCCTAGTCTACCCATAGCTAATTGATTGGGATCAACAAGGCCCTCCAGTTATGGACATATTTCAAAATGATGAAGCCATTGTAGAATTCATGGGACTCCACAAAAGCATACCAAGTGGAGACCACAAGGCCAGATTTTCTATTGACCTAGATTGTGTAACCTACTTCAAGGAGACTGTGTCATCCTCTAGTCGCAAAATGAAAAATAAAAATAGAACAAAAAATGGCACGTCTTTAGGTGAAAACCAAAAGGCACCTTCTCAAGATAAAAAAAGTAAAAATAAAGGACATATCTAAGGGTGAAAACCTCTTCGAGGTGCCCAAGGATGGAGGATTGAACTTTCTCTCTGTGACTCAGGAAAAATCAACAATGCTCATAGAGGATACCATGGAAGTCAACATAGCCACAACAAAAGATCCCAAAATTGTCCTCTTTGCAGCATCTTTGACAGAGGAAGAGAAATATGAATTTCACAAGTTCTTTTCAGAGCGTAAGATTAACTTTGCATGGTCCTATGTTGATATGCATGGGTTAGATCTAGAACTAGCCTTGCACCATTTTCCATTACTTCCAAATTCCAAGCCAATAAAATAGAAGCTACGCAAGATGCACCCACAAATTGCCTTGTTGGTTAAAGCAGAACTCAAGAAATTGCTAGATGTGGGATTCATATGGTCAATAGACTATGCTGAATGGATTTCAAATCTGGTACCAATTACAAAGCCAAATAGTCAAATCCACATTTTCACAAACTTTTAGGACTTGATCAAAGTGTGTCCAAAGGATAACTTTCCATCATCAAACATAGACATCATAGTTGATCTTACAGCAGGATACGAGATGCTATCCCTTATGTACAGTTTCTTGGGTTATAATTAGATTCATATTGCCCCTAAAGATCAGCATAAAATGTCATTCACATGTCCTTGGGGTACATACTATTGGAATTTCATGCCTTTTGGTCTCAAGAATGTAGGTATCACTTATCAGAGAGCCATGACAACAATATTCCATGACATGATGCACAAGCTAATGGAAGATTATGTGGATGACCTTTTGGAAAATTCTTTGACATGTAAGGATCACCTGAATGTGTTACAAAAAATGTTTAAGAGACTAGAAGAATACAAGGTTCACTTGAATCCCAAGAAATGTGTATTTGGTGTGACATTGGGAAAAAAATTGGGGCACATAGTTTCTCGCAAAGGCATTTAAGTTGATCCTGCCAAAGTGAAAGCCATATTAGACATGCCTCCTCCAAAAGGGATAAGTGAACTCAGGACATTGCAAGGAAGGTTATAATCTATTTGACACGTCATAGCACAACTGGCTGATAAGTGTCAACCATTTCAGTATCTCCTGCACAACGACATCTCCTTTGTGTGGACTGATAGATGTCAAGAGGCCTTCCAACTAATAAAAGATTATTTATTGTCACCACCTGTCTTAATTCCACCTATCAAAGGAAAACCTTTGATCATATACATTTATGCAACAACTTCAGCACTGGGGGCATTACTGGCACAAAATGATCATGATGACAAGGAAAGGGCAATATACTACATCAGTCGAACACTGGTCAGATATGAGTTAAATTACACATCCATTGAACATGCTTGTCTAGTAATTATCTTTTCCACCCAAAAATAAAGACACTACATGTTGAATCATAGGACACACCTAGTGGCAAAGATTGATCCCCTGAAATATCTCCTAAGTCCCGCATCATTGACAGGATGTTTGGCAAAATGGGTTATGATCTTGAGTGAATATAACATACAGTATGTGGAACAAAAGGTTATAAAAGGACAAGTGATAGCAAATCAACTAGAAGATGCACCTATACAAGGTGATCATCCATTGGTATAATACTTCCCTAATGAATCCATATTTCATATAGAGCCTAAATCGCCTTGGAAACTTTACTTTGACAAGTCTCATACTAATCATGGCTCGAGAGCAAGAATACTATTTATCACACCACAAGGAGATTCCATTATGAATTCATTCTACATTGCTTTTCCACGTACAAATAATATTGCAGAATATGAGGCACTTGTCACAGGACTTAGATTGGCCATAAAATGGAAAATAAAAAATTTTCATGTCCTCGGAGATTCTCAGTTGGTCATCAACCAAGTCAATGACGATTATGACACCAAGGATGAGAAGTTAATGCCTTATAAATGAATGGCGGATAGTTTTGAGTCATATTTTCACATGCTTGCTTTTGAACAAATTCCTAGGGCACAAAACAAGGCAGCAAACACAATGGTTACAATTGAATCTCTCTTAGAAATTCCAAGTAATATACCTCAATTTGAGTTCTTGGTAGAACAACTTTTAGTTCCTGCATATGACATTCCAAAATTAGGAATGGTTTGCGAGCTTGTCAATCCCAACTCACCATGGTATCAAGATATTTATGACTATCTCCAATCCTAGACCCTTTCCCCGAACCTATCCAATAACCAATGCAAATCCTTTATCCATAAGGCTGCTTGATACACCATCATCAATGACGCCCTATACCAGCATAGCTTTGACAATACCCTTATTCAATGTCTCGACACTGACAAAGCACAAACAACCTTACGCGAGTTACATGAAGGTATATACAGATCTCATTTGAGTGGTCCTATAGCCCTACTTTAGCCAAGAAGATCACAAGACTTAGGTATTACTGGACGACAATGGAAAAGGATGCACTTGAGTTTTTCAGAACATGTTGCCAATGTCAGATACATAGTGATTTGATTCATGCACCAGCACAGGAACTTTGGCTAATCACTTCTCCTTGGTATTTTTCACAATTGGGACTCAACCTCATGGGAAAAATCCATCCTGCATCTTCCAATGGCCATAAATTCATTATCACTACCATTGAGTACTTCACTAAGTAGATAGAATCCATTCCCCTCACATACATAATCGGCAAGAAAATTTCCAAATTCATTCTCAACTACATCATCTGTCGGTATGGTGTCCCATAGTCCATCATCACAAATACGGTCGTCCCTTCAAAAATCAAGATGTTTGTGAGTTATGTGAACGCTTCCATATCCAACATCATTTCTCCACACCATACTACCCACAAGGAAATGGTCAAGCTAAGGCATCCAATAAGACAATAATCTAAATTCTTACAAAGATAGTTAATGGTGCTAGCCATGACTGGCATATTCAACTTAACCCTACTCTATGGGCTTACTGCACCAGCATATGCATGCCTACAGGAGCCACTCCATTCACCTTGGTCTTTGGAGTTGAAGCCATCTTGCCCATCGAGGTTGAAATTCCTTCTTTACGAGTCTCCCTGAAGGGTCTGATCGATGATGAAGAATATAAACAATCATGACTACATGAGTTGAACATGTTAAAGGAGTGAAGACATAATTCCTTGAATCATCTATAGGCATATTAGAATCACCTGTCACAGTTACAACAAGAGAGTCATGGTCAGAAAATTTGACATTGGTGACTTGGTCCTCATGCAAAATCCTAAGAATTAGTTTGAAAGAGAAAAACCTGGCAAGTTCAAACCTAATTGGTTAGGTCCTTACATCATCACGTCCTCATTTGGTTCTGGAGCATATCAACTAGCCACTCCAAATGGTGAACAATTAATAGAGCCCATCAACAATTTTCATCTTTGAAAGTTCTATGCATAACATCAGAGAGCTAGGTTGAAAACCATCAAAAATACTAAAAAATCATCACCCTAATGAAAACTTGGCAAACATGCATCTTGGTGACACCAAAAAAATAAAAAGTTGACAAAAATAGTAAAGAGAAATAATTCGTCCAATAGTGAAAACCTGGTAAACAGGCACTTTGGATAAGTACTATGGTGAAAACCTAACAAACAGGTGCCATGTGTAGTCAATTTTGCTTTGCCATCTACTGTCACTCTATCTACCTTAGTCCATAATAAATACCCACTTTTCTAACATCATCATGACACCCATCACAGAACCCTGCCATTCCTTTCATGGTTGATAACGGTTGACAACAAGTCATTTATACCATCCATCTGTCACCGCATCTACAACCCTTTCACATCCTTCAAATTTGGCTAGTCCTAGACTTGACTAGGGGGAAATCCCTTATCACCTTCTTGTAGTGGGTATCACATATGGTCCTGCCAATTGAAAAATGTCCTAAAAAAAAGACCTAAAAATCATAAAATGTCCTTAAAAAATACCTAAATTTTGAAAAATGTATTGAAAAAAGACTTAAAAATCATAAAATGTCTTGAAAAAAGACCTAAAAATCATAAAATGTCCTGAAAAAAGACCGAAAAGTTGAAACATGTCTGAAAAAAAGACCTAAAAATAAAGAAATACAAAAAAATCAAAATATGACAAAAATACAAAAATATAGTCGTATCTTGTCAAGTCAGTTAAGTCAATCAGTCTACATCATTATTGAACTATGTTGTCTCTGTGCATTTGCTACGTAGGCAAGGCTAATCTTTGGGCCCTCGAAACATTAGGTTAGTCCTTTTAGGTTTGTCAAAATAAAATCATGACCCAATCTTTGGTCATCCAGACAAATTCATTGGTCGTGTCAAACTACGAGGTCTCTTAGTGTATGATGTAGGCAAGGCCATCAATTGATGAGCCCCCAAGGTCGTACTAGGTTAGTCCATTAGGGTTCATGACACTGCACTAGCACACACGTCAAATGTTTTCAAGTCAAATAGGTCATTGCAAACCAGACAAACTCCTAAAACAAAACCATGGCAACTATTTTATCAACATCTCAAGTACATCAACATGTCAACATGGGCATGTAGTCAAAATAATCAAACTTAGTCAACTTCGGTCAAACTCAGTTAAAACCAATCAAACTATCAATTCTTGGTTAATCTTTAGATGTGTCCTTCCTAGGCATTGTCACCATCATTTGGCATTTTGGAGGATCCTCACGACATTTGAGGACCGATCCTCTCGACATCGACATCATTCAGGATGCATCCATCCTGAATTTGGCAAATTTGGCATTCATCATCTTAATACCATCAAACCTGACACCTTGGCATCTAAAACACCTGACATTCAAACACATTTGGAAAACACTTGGCAAACACTATCTTGTCATTTTGTCCTTTATTTTTTCATCATGCTACTAGTTTCTCAAGGATTTCCTGACAACAGGATTTAGAGAAGCAACCATGTATCATGATGATTGTCTTGTCTTGTCTTTTTCAAATAGTCATGTTGCTAGTTCCTCAAGGATGTCCTAGTAACATGATCTAGAGGAGCAACGACATTTCATGGCTTTTTTAATATTCTTTCTTTCTTTTTATGTTTGTGGTTGATTGTGACAAAAAGACAAGGGAAATAACGCTCTTAGTATGAGTCATGATCATCCTTGTCTACAAATACTTGTCTCATGTGATGGGATGACCTTGAACACCATCGATTTATGTCATATCATGGTTTTTTTTTTCCATTACAATAATATGCCCAATGATGATTAAGAGCAACAATTTTTAGTCCTATAGTAATATGTTGAAGGATTCAATCTTCACACTAACATTTGTCTCCTATCTTGTTGCTTCTTCTTGTCCATCTCTTTATGATATCTTGTGACATAGAAGAATAATTACATACATGATCATATATAGACATTGCATTAGTCCATCATACACATTACATCACCATCGAACATTCATTAAACATCCATTCAAATATTTCCATGTATACCATTAGCAATTTCATTTGCATTTGGTATTTACATAACTTATAAGTCCATACATCACCCATATCATTAAAACACATACATCGCATCATACGACATCACATATTACATACATATATACTCATACATCAAATACATTCATAATCATAAACATGGAATCCATTAGAATCAAAATCTTACACATCCATATAGAACATCATCATAGGAATCATAAATGCATAAATCACATAACATGAGTATAATAGAATCATACTCCATCATCATATAACATGTCACATATAAGCCGCATCAAAATTGCATCATGTATGTAATCTCAAAAAATCATATCACAGGATAGAGTCACAAGATATCCCAAAAATAGAGCTCACAGGCTCGATGGAAAAAATATAAAGTGTCATAACATAATGTCTATAACATGATAATAAGATAACAATGTCAAATGCCCCTAGGCTAAACTCTCCTCATCCCCTCAAGGAGAAGGTTGAGGTGAATGATGCTCAGTGACAAGAACTGATACGGATGCCATAGTGGACACAGCAACATGAGTCTGAGAGGCTGAGGGAACTATAACTGGAGGTTTGACTATGCTCTGACTTATGCCTTGACCCAGATGATCCATGACTGTTGCTCGACCTATGGCTGGAGGAATTCTTGTGAGAGTGATGAGACCTATGGCCTGATGAATTCCTTGAGGAATTAGAGCCACCCACACTACTCTAACTATGGTTGTTGTGAGTACGACTGCTACTCTCTGACCCTGTCCCTGTCATTGTCCTACTCTGAGATCTCGACATACCAGGCTTTCTCTAATCAGACAACACCTTCCTCTCATATAACATGTGATATTGACCCCTTCTCACACTAACCCTGGCTAGCTCCTTCGCAACATCCCCAACTGGCCCTAAACATAACTAAGCAAATCCGGCACACCAACTCTTTGTCTCTTGTTGCCAAATCTTTGTCTGATCTCTCTCAACATGTGTAACCTCAAGCTCTTCCTGTAGAGATCTAATTTTTGCAGTGGCCTCATCTAGTCTCCTCTACATGTCTGCTAGTCTCTGGTCCATGGTGGCATCTCGTGACAATGGAGGAACCCCAAATATATCTTGCTCCCCACCTATCATCTGCTCTCGGAGCTACCTCTCTACCTCATCCATATCATCACCAATTTCCAACTCCTCCTCATCATCACCCACATCCTCCTAACCCCCAATGGCCTCCTCCTCTCCATCAACATCTAGGGCCTCTTCTGCTATGTGGACCTCCATCTTCTCCTATCTCCCCTCCACCTTTGGTTGTCTCATCTCCACCTCCATCTCTGCCTCTAGCTATCTATCCTCCCTTGGCATCTCTACCTCTTATCACTCCTCTTGTCTCCCCTCCACCGTTGGCTACTCCCACTCTCTTCCTCCTCCTCGCCCACCTCGAGGATAATCTCTAATGGTACCCTCTCCACTCGTTGTCTCGCCCTCCTGACCTATCTCCCGCCATCTCCTCCTCTCCTCCTCCTCCCTCCACCTACTCCATCCCCTCTCCCCCCATCACCTCAGCCTCCATCTCTACCTCTCCCCTACCTCTTCGGCCTCCTCACTACACCCATCATATAACTTATTTGAAATCAACAAGTGCTAGTCCATCGGGATCTATCAAGGGAATAGGTCTACGAGTCTACCACCATAAATCAAAAATTTTAGTCATCCCTAAATCTACAAGACCTCCACTCCAACCCCACAACTGCACAACCAACCCATCTATTTGTTGCTCGGTAAATGGTACTGATATGGTGGGACTCCACGTAGGCTCTGGCAATGGTCTAGCATACTCTGCAGTCCCCATAAGCACACCTTGCTACTCCTCAAACTCACAAAGTAACCATTGGGACAAGTACATCTCAATGATGAGCTATGACTGTACTATGTGGCCAATCAGATATTGAAACTTCCTACAAAATTCCAAATGATCTCCCTCTTTGGCCCACTACGCACAATTTGTATGTGACTTCTAGACAAATGAAGTCATGGTGCCTATCTGATGCTACCAAAATCCAGTCTCTCCAACTCTCATCTGTTGTAAAGTACCCGCATATAGATAGACATAAGGCATCCTATCTGCTAATTGTGGCCTCTGAATCAGTGGACGGAAGACGACAATATGCTCCCAAGCCTAAATCATCAACAATGTCATCTCGCAGCTAATGTTATGCACACCCTTGTAGGCTACCTCATGCAACTAATGATATAACATACCCAACAAATAGGCCCCCCATTCAAAAACTGTCATGTCTCGTTGCATCCACACTAGCACATCTCCCCATCTGATCGGGAATCCATGTCCCCATTGATCTGCAATCGGGACTCTGACAATTAAGGTGCATAACATGGTATCCCACCGT
Source organism: Sequoia sempervirens (assembly GCA_007258455.2). Taxonomy (NCBI): domain Eukaryota; kingdom Viridiplantae; phylum Streptophyta; class Pinopsida; order Cupressales; family Cupressaceae; genus Sequoia; species Sequoia sempervirens. Next base: position 180,754,628 of record VDFB02047230.1, read on the forward strand.
GGATAGTGCTCAACTAGGTACTCCCACTGAATCTCATATCCCTCAACACCAAAGCACGTGCCATCATCTTCCTTGTATAGCTCAGTCATAGCCTACACTCCCCAGTGTGGATCATACACCACCCACTCACCTCTAATCGAAATGTGCAAAATTCAATACACGTCCTCTAGAGTAATAGTGGCCTCCCCCATTGGCAAGTGGAAAGAACAGGTCTCGAAATTCCATTTCATGGCTAGTGTTGTCAGAAGCCCCCTATTAGCCTGAATAATAGGCATATAGGTGACATAAAACAAGTCTAGTCGCATCAATCGCCTCTACTCCCAGTCTGTTAGCTGATCTCGAAATGCATAAGTTGATGGCCTAAACTCGTGTGTATAGATAAGTGGTAATCATCTCTACACATGTAGAAACGAGAGTTAGCACATTTTTAAAAATCATTATTACCATCTATCTAATTAAAAATAAGCAAAAAGTGAGCCTAAAACTAAGTCAACTATGGTCAACCCTAGTCAAAATCAAATGTGTCGCGTTGACTTCATTTGTGTCGCGGCATGGCGTTTACATTGTTTCATCCAACACTTGTGTTGCACTTTGGCACTTGCATCATTTTGACTCACAAATGCATCATCTTCAATCACTTGCATTGATCAGTCCATCAAATGCATCATTGATAAATTGAATGTGTTATGTGGCTTCACGTATGCATTGCAATCTTGTGAATGTGTCACTATACTTATCACTTGCGATGTGAAATAGCGAATTTGTCTCGATAATTGGAAAATGCGTCACACCTAATCGACCCCCTAATGAACCCATCACATTTGGGTCACAATGCATCAAATACGTCAAACGCGATCACAAATGCAACTTACGCGAATGCATATACATCACGGTGAATTTGTTGACCTTCCTAAAAACCCAAAAATGCACGAAAAATGATAAAATTACAAAGCGAGTATGGGGTACTTACCACTGGCTTTGTGTCCTCTGACCATCTAAAGGTCTGAACAATGTATCCATGGTGCTCAGTCACCATAATCACCATATTTGCGAGAGGTCTCCTAGCTTTGAGCTATCCAAATTTACAACTATGAAAGTGAAAATGAATTGACTTTTACCCATTTGCAACCTATTTATAGGGTTGTTATCCATTTTTGTTACTTTCTCAAGTTGATTGAACTTAAGTGTTTGCAAACTAAAAGAGAGGTACATTTCTTATTTATCTTTCCTATAGTGCATTCAATTGTATAAAAAGAAAGATTACAAGATTATAGTAATAAATCATTTCATTTATACAAGTGCATGTAACATAGAAAATATTTACACAAATCTTTCTGAAAAGTAGTCTTTATTGATACAAAAGTTTGTATTTGTCTCACACAAGCCATGCGACTAACTTATTTAATGTAGTGAAGAAAAGTTTGTACATTGCTGGATAAATGAAATAGAATGCATATGTAAGGAATGAGGCATGTCATTGCCTGATATTGGTTTGATCTGAGTTGCCTTGCTTCCATTTTTGTCCTGAGCTGCCTTGTGTCCTCCCTAGCTCCATGCTACTCCTAGTTCCTGCATTTGGAAATAATAATAATGTTAGAGCAGTGCTCTAAGCAATGAAGGTCTCTCACATTACATGTACAAGTACCCATGAACATATAAATTGATCTCCAAATGAATTAAACAAGCATGCAAACTTTAGATGTCCAAGAAAACAACAGCATCACCAAACACATCCAAAATCTGCACATTTGTTTTTCTAATTTGTTTGCTTCATGTGAAGGTATAGGAAAAGTAATGTTGTTGTTTTAATTCATCTGATTATTGTTATCCATTTTTGTTACTTTCTCAAGTTGATTGAACTTAAGTGTTTGCAAACTAAAAGAGAGGTACATTTCTTATTTATCTTTCCTATAGTGCATTCAATTGTATAAAAAGAAAGATTACAAGATTATAGTAATAGATCATTGCATTTATACAAGTGCATGTAACATAGAAAAGATTTACACAAATCTTTCTGAAAAGTAGTCTTTATTGATACAAAAGTTTGTAATTGTCTCACACAAGCCATGCGACTAACTTATTTAATGTAGTGAAGAAAAGTTTGTGCATTGTTGGATAAATGAAATAGAATGCACATGTAAGGAATGAGGCATGTCATTGCCTGATATTGGTTTGGTCTGAGTTGCCTTGCTTCCATTTTTGTCCCGAGCTACCTTGTGTCCTCCCTAGCTCCATGCTGCTCCTAGTTCCTGAATTTGGAAATAATAATAATGTTAGAGCAGTGCTCTAAGCAATGAAGGCCTCTCACATTACATGTACAAGTACCCATGAACATATAAATTGATCTCCAAATGAATTAAACAAGCATGCAAACTTTAGATGTCCAAGAAAACAACAGCATCACCAAACACATCCAAAATCTGCACATTTTTTTTTCTAATTTGTTTGCTTCATGTGAAGGTATAGGAAAAGTAATGTTGTTTTAATTCATCTGATTACAACACATGTGGTCAATGTGGCTCCCACAAGGGTTGAGCCCAGCGTGCTATTATTTTGTGTTATGGCAGGATACTTTTGTTAAGTCTTTCATGACATTGTGATACTTTTTGAAAATGAATTCATCATTCATAGCAATAAGCATGATGAGTTTACTAGTGTAAAAGACAAACTAATGCTCAAGGGAATCACAATGTCATAAAAACTGAAAAATGGTGCTACCAAGTACAATCATATGGCATGAAACAGTATTCCCAAAATCAAAGCATGACAGTTAGTATAAGGCAACTTTCACTTTCAAAGGAAAAGAAGTGAGAATGTTGATGAAAGTTTGCATAATACAGTACATAGGAGGACTACCATTGAAAGGATAGTTAACATTAAGGGACAACCATCATTCAAATCTTAGTCCACATGGTATGATATTATTGATATAGAGATATTGCATGACATTTCAAAAGTGCTTATGTGGCAATTTAGAGATGGAGGTATGAGGATTCAAAACAGATGCTAAGGGATTTTTAGGTTTTGGTTGCATGTAGCATGGATCTTATCCATTTATGATAGTTATAGCTAGTAAGGGGTTTAATCATCACTCACAAGAGCCATTAAAAGAACAATCATGAAGGTGGTGAAGGTGAGAAAGAAAACAATGACAATGTAAATAGTAGTGATATGGTGACAACCATAGAAATATAGTCATTGCTAAGACAACAAAGAGAATGTTATTCAAGTTCAATCTTGATCTTACACCTATCACAATAGCATATCATGGTACAACCATGAAAGTGTGCATAAATAAACAATGGTGTGAGGAAAACCATCACAAAGATTTTGGCTATTAAACAAGAATAAAAGACAGTGAGACTGTGAGATCTAATTTAGCATCTCCATAAAGCATAATTGTGAGCAGCATCATGTTATGGAAAGCACGGTGGCTACTTTGCAAATATGACCTATTATGTTATGGTTCAAATATGAAGGGATTGTGTTTCCACAAGCACAAAGTAAAGAAACAATGATAGAAGCAAGGATTTCCAAACCCTTAAGTGTTTATACAGGGGTACAAAGCCCTCCATTTTTGAATTCATGTAAAGCATCATATTATGGATAGATAAAATATAAATTCATACATAGAAACACATAATGTTGAACCAATAATGTTTTCAAATCAGGAAATAACATATCCATGAATGGGTCCTAAAGTCATTGGAGTGAAATCATAACAGTTTAGCTGCAGTATCTTCCAGTGAATGGAAAAGAGTGAGTTACCTTGCAGGATCAAGTAAGGTAGAATGTACTTTCTCAAGAGTTGCAAAATAATCAAATGGACTATGTTAAAGATTATTGTTAGATAACTATCATTTGCTTTAGAATCCTATAGTTATCATCAAACTATGCACTGGAAAGGAATTGTAAGAAGCTTTTGCATTTGTGAAAGAGGCCACAACTGGGGAAGCAAGCCCTTCATGTTTGCAAGGGAATCAGATTAGCTGGGAAGCTCTCAATGGATCGAATACAAGAAAATAAGGGTTTAATTTTTCCAGAGAACATGAGAAGAAGCTACAAATTGTAAAGAATCAAAATATTGAAGCATGGAGATACATAAGAAAATCTTTATTTTTTCATGGAAAAGGGGTTTCTATATTACAAAATCTCAAACCCCAAATATCTTGTGGAAATTGCGCCATGAAAGTGTAAGTTTTCTCCAAAGGATATCAAGTTCTTTACATTGTGAGAAATAAGCAAATATAATGAAAGACTTAGGACACTTGTCATTCTTGCAAGACAGATGCAAAAAATATTAAAGAGATGTCAAAACCATGACTAGTGAATACAAGGAAACCTCAGTATCAAAATGAGATGAAATATAGAGAAAAAATCAAAATATCCTCATCATTTTTTGCATAAATGGAGCTAAAAAGCAACATTATTTTCACAGAAAACAAAATGAGATGCTGAAGTTTCATACACAAGAACTTAAACATGCATTGATTATGCTGGAAAATCTTTAGAAACCCTCCAACAGTGCAAACTCTCCATGGCGTCCAAGTGAAGAAGAGATCGATAGAAAATAGGGCACAAGAAATGCAGAGAAGAGGTTCTTCAAAGCTCGAGCCCTAGTAACCTTGTGGCGGCAAAAAGGAAGTCTCCAAAAATTTTCATATAAAAATGAAAAGTAAAAGGAATGGTTTGTATCTTTTGCTTTAGGGTTTCATATCCCTAACTTTGCCAACAAATGAATAAGGCTGCCTTTCCATTTTATTTCTGCAAGTGAACTATTAAGCCATGGTCTCATTATACCTTGGAGTGTTTCAATGCCTTAGGAGTTTTTATAAACTTATCCTTTCCTTATGCTTTGTAAATGCTAAGTCTTTTGACTTATGCTTTGTATTGTTTTCCTATGTGGCCAGGTTTTGGCCTTTTTTATTTTGCTTATGCTAAATGTAAAACATTTAATTAACTAGTATAAGTATAAACCACTTAATTAAAGTGTTATTTTAAAGAAAAATAAGGTGGAAGTTTTCAACCCATGGCAAAGGAGATAGAGATATGCTTGAATTTATGATTTGAAAGCATATAGGGGGGTTGAAGAAGTTTGGCAACATAAGGAGAGCATATAGGGGCTTTTATTTGCTTTTTTGACCAAGTTTTGAGCATATTTAGGGATGTTTATGGTGGATAAAGTCATTTCTTGACTTTTTCTACATTCTAGAGCCTTGTTGGAGTGGATTTACATGCTATATTTTTGGCTTTTTGAGGGAATCTGACCCCAACAACTTCTAGATCCTTCTTTGGTGGAACTACTTGGAGTTGACGCATATAGTCTCATTTTTACTCCTTTTAGTAGCTATTTCTTGATATGCATTTCGGTACTTAGTGACTTTTTAGTCCTTTGGCATAATTTTGCAGAATTTTGTAATTCTTTGGATATGGAATATTGAGGATACCTTGCTTAATTTTGGTGAAGGAATTATTTCCATCTTGTTCTCACAGTATTTGTGTGTGTATGAATGATTGATCAAGTTATCTTGTGATATTTTCTTAGCTTCCTTGTGGCTTTGTCTCATATGTTTATACCTTTGCTGCAAATAGTAATGTAGGTTGATTGTATCCATAAAGTGCATATCACTTGCTAATTGTGAAGTTTCTCTTCCCTTTGCTAGTCATTGTGTTTTTAACCATTTAGTGAAATATTTATGTAGAAGAATACTATGACAAGTTGTGAAAACTTAGTTTATGTCAGTTTGAGCCAAGTGTAAACAAGCTGAGTTTTCATTATCCTTATTCGTTTGGTGTATCACCATAGAGAGTGTTTTCAAGTTTCCAACATTCCTTCTCCCTTTTCCTCTAAAAAATTAGTAGTTCTAGGTGACACCATAGGAAGCCGACCTTCTTTGGAGGTTGACCTTTGTTTACAAGTTACCCACAGCTTTACAGGTCTTCCCATGTTTCTCTAAATTGTTGAATTTCATATTCAATAGGGTGCAATTTCAAGAGATAACAGTTTTGGCACTCTCGGTGGGACAACAAACTACTTTTTAGTTCTTTTATTCATTAATTCACTGTTGTTTGGTGTGTACATCAGTTGTTTTTTTTCCTTTTGAGGTGTTCAAATACATACCTAGCGACTCTGGAGAGATTATCTACTGGTTTCAGCAGTTCAAGTGTTGATATATTTTCAACAAGAAAATATGTTTTATCCTATTTTTCCAGTTTTGAATGAATAGACATGTTTATGTTTCATGGGGGTATGTCTTAACACCCTCCATTTCAAAGTAACCATCATATTTAGCATATTTCCTACCCACCCACCCCTACATAGTCATCTTGGCAGCCTTATCTTAATCATTTCCAAAGTAATGAGCAAGTTGAGTTTGCAAACATAAAGAGCATTTTGCTTGACTGGACCAAGGAACTAGCTGAGATAGAGAGGCAGCAGGAGGAGTTGGCTTACAATGCCCATTTTCATGAACAACAATTGCTAGCACAAAAAACAACAATATGAGGAAGAGCTTGCAAAAGAATCCCAATCAACTTTTTGCATGTCAGATTAGTTTCAAGAGGAAGTGCTTCCAAAGTATGGAGTTCCAAGTGTCATGCAAGGTGAGATTCCTACATCTTCCAATCTTGAAATTCTAGGTTTTAAGAGATTCCCTTCATTTCAAGAACCTAGGTTCCAAAACGCTTCTCCTCTTCCTATAAGTCAAGTTGAGCTTACCAATAAGCCTTTTGCCTTTAAGATTCCAAGCTAGAAAGAGCCATATTCCCTACCCTATGAGGTTCCTCCACCAATAATTCAAGTGAAACCATGCTCTGACATCCATAAGCTTGATGAAGAATAGCCCATTAATCAAGATGGCTCACTTATCTTGGAGAGAATGAGAAATATCAATTCATTATATTTAGCTCTAGAGCATTATAGATTAGAATAAAAAAGGATTGAACGAGAAAATACTTTTCCAAATGAACCCTTGAATGTTCTAACCAATCAGTTTCCTTGCATGGTAAAAGATGATGAAAATGTTTTAATGGTTTAGCCAAGACGACAGGTTGAGATATTTAAAGAGGCTGAGCAACAAGAGCATTCTACAATTTGGATGAGTGAATTGCCTTCTTTTATTCAACCTGATGAAGAAGATGTGAGTATGATCACAACAACAACAGTTTCAAAATAGCAACAGACTAAACGATGTGAGGAGTTGTTGATTGAAGCTCAACAAACTGGGAATGGAGTTTTGAATCGAGTGGAAGAGTGCAAAAGTGAACCTTTTGAAGAACCTGGAGAGCTGGTTGAGAGCTATAATGAGATTAAAAAAAGGTCTTCTTTCATTAGGGGTTCATAAAGATAATGAGGAAGACCTATTTTGGGATGAGCTCGAAGTCTTTGTTGCCAATTTGGTTAACAATGATGAATCGAGGCATATAAAAGAGGTAGATTTATTTGATAGTCTTAATAAACCTAAGCAACCAGTTCATAAGCTTTAGCAGGTCTTGGTGCAACAAAATAATGAGATCCATTTGCATGGAGTGTTGGTTCATGAGCAGATAAGTGAGAACAGTCTTGACTTAACTGATCAAGAAAGCAGCCATAAAGAAATTTCAGATACCAACAATGAATTTGATGAAGACTCGTGCACAAATATCATACACCAGTTCTGCTTAAAGCTAGATGACTTGCATTCAAGTTTTCCAAACTAGTAAGAAGAGAAAAACAGACATGAAGAATTTGATGGAAAAGAGGCTGGTATGTTTTGGTTTGATGGGTTTCCTTGTTTTGTTGACAAGGATGAGTACTTGAATCAACGAGGGGATATGTTTGTGATAGCACAAGACCTAGAACAACCTCTAGATGTTAATCAGTGTAAGGAGTTACTCGTTCACGAAGCTTTGTCTTGTGAAGTATTTTCATTTTGGGATGATCTAAAGTCTATTTTGGCTTATGATGAAGCCTCTTTTTGTCCAACTTTGGATATTGAACCAACACCCTTTGAAGTAGAACATAAAAAATAGGATGCAGAACAACATGATTTGGAGTTACAAGAAACCAGCATGGAGAGCTCTCGATTCGCAATTTCTAGAGGATGCCCAATTAGGCACCTAGCCAATATGGAGGTCACTAAAGCACCATCAGTCGTGCTTACACCCAAGCATGACAGTACAACAAAAGAAGAATATACCAAGCTTACCTTTTCATTTCAAAATAGTAGTGTGCACAATCAGTAGCTTTTGCTTGTATCCCCATTAATGGCCTCCAATCATCTACCTTTGGGCTCTTTCATTCCATCTGGTAAGGATGCCCACTTGCCCCCTCTTTGTACGTGCTTGCCACTAAAGGGTTTGGTTACCTTCTAGCCAACGCGATTTCTCAACAGCGTGTCAAGGGCATTTCACTACCTAACTCTCAAGCCCAACTAGTTAATGGTCATTTTGCTAATGACTCTTTCCTCACTCTTCTTGAGGATGAAGATAATATCAAAGTGGCCTTGGAATGTCTCAATATTTTTTTCCTTTCTTTCGTTTCTACCATTCAATGGCACAAAACTTTGTGCTATAGATAGTTTATTTTTCCCACTCCACCCTAGTTTCAACAGTATGGTTGGAAGTGGATTGGGCCAGGACAATTTTTTATATTTTTGGGCATTCCCTTTGCCTTCCAGGCACATTCAAACGAGCTATGGCAAGTTATTCTTTCCAGAGTTGAGCATAAGCTCGCTTACTAGATTACTAAGCCCCTCTCTTTAGCAAGGAAATTTCAAGTGTGCTCCAAAGTTCTCATGGCCACTCATGTTTATTATTCTTCCTCTTGGGCCCCTTTTAAAGCCGCCTATGGCAAGCTTGAAAAGTTGCTCTAGGACTTCCTTTGGGATTTTGTTGAATCACATAGAGGGTTTCATTGTGTCACCTAGGAATTTTGTTACCTTCCCAGAGACTCTAGAGGTCTTGGGTTGCTCTCCACTCAATGATAAGGCACTACCTTGTGTGTGAAGTGGATAATTTGGGCCCTTACGAGAGATGAGGCCTAGAAAATTATCCTCAGGCATTGTATTCAATCAGGCTTTCTTGCTCACAAACCTGCCTGGAAGGGGATTAGCTTTCAACCCTTCTATTCATGGAGGAACCAGTTCAAATTGTGGGGAATTTTGTTGCTAAAAGCATTTGGAGAGCCTAGGAGGTAGTTAAACCTTGGCTCCATTGGGCAAGTTTTGGTTTCCGTGATGGGCTTTCACTCAACCAATAGAATGTTTGGTGGTCTCCTCTTTTTGCTAGCAATGGTCAACCTCTGGCTAAATTGCCCTGGCTTAAGGTGCTTAGATTCCACAAGAAAGATATTCAGACCTTACAACAGATATTTCATAGACCCACAATGCATATTATGTTGTGGGAGGACTTTTGTGCCTTGTACAGGCTCCAAAACCAAGACCGTGCAACTTATGATGGTTTGGTGAATGTTATTCCTACATAAATGCTTCATAAGGTAGGTATTCGTGGGTCCAAGCCCTGGTGGAAGGATTGAAAGTGGTACCCAAACACCCCTTTTAGGAATTACAAGCGTAGGCTTGGTTATAGGTGGCTCTCACCACATTTTCCTATGATTCATGGTCTGAACCAGAGGTGGCTTCTTCAATCTCCCGCTCATGTTTGGCATAAAAGATTTGTTGCCACTTGGTCTACAAGTGTTGAGCCGAAACTTGCCCACTTTGCTCGGTGTATTCTTTTTCAAGGCTTTCCTATGGTTCTCAGCTTGTTCACCTGGCTGTCTAGGACCCTCATTGCCCTTTTCATGGGAAAGCTGAGTCTTTTAAGCATCTCTTTTGGTTTTTTCCTAGAGCCCAATAGTTTTGGATTTGGATTCATGACTTCTTTCGGCCTTTCTGACCAAAGCCCTTTTCCTAGCATATGGTTCTGCTAGGAGATTCAACCAGACTTCCTGCTAAGTATACCCAGCTTTGGCACACTTTCAGGGTGGAAATCCTCTTCAATATCTAGAAAGACATAAATTCCTGCATATTTTCTCACACACAAATGGATAAAAATGTTTCTTTATATTCTAAAGCTATTATTTGTTCTAATGTGCTCTTACAAATTCAGGTGTAGGTGAATAAAGTTGCACTTGAAGTTGCTCACCTATAAGTGCTTTTGGACCATTTGGATAATTCCCTATGTACTATTGCTCTGGTGCTTGCTTCACCCACCTCCTCCCATGGTCAATCGCCTCTTGGGGCCGACAACGGAGTGGCTCTGCGTGCCCCTGCTCTTAGCCTCCTCTTCGGTGGGGATCTTGCCCTCCTTAGAGGACCCGCTCTCCTTTGCCTTAGCTTGGCCAAGGGCATCCTTCTAGTGGTGCTTTGGGGAGGGGCAGTGGTGGTTCTGGGTGGCCCTTTAATGACACCCCTGCCTCTGGCTCTAGTTGGCCAGACTCTGGTAAAAGCTTTCCATGACTTGTGCTTGTAATCTTGCCTTAGTGTGAGGAAGATAAAGATAAAGATAAAGATAAAGAAGTTGATGATGGTTGGGGTCCTCCTCTTGACATCACTCTAGACCCTGCTAATGTATAGGGGAAGAAATTGGATGAAAGAGACCCTCCTGGATTTGTTGGCACTGCTTTGGTTGCTTAATGGATTTTTTATGTTATGTTTGTAACCATGGACTTCTGGGCTAGGCCCATGTGACTGGTCAATTTTTTTGGCTCTTTTGGGTGTTGCCCATATGACTCTCGAGGTGTGGCTTCTTACCACCTACCTTTTTTTGTAAATATCTATTTTAATCTTTGAATTAATATAGATTAATACCTATTCATAAATAAAAAAATGTTTTCTTTTTCCAAGAAAGATTGCAGCAGCCAAGTGAACAATTGTCTTCTTTCCATTTTGTTTGGGTTGTTCACAAACATGTGAAATATTGCAAAGTCATGAGAAAGGGAATTTATTTCACCCAACTAGTTAATGGGTTTGTTTGACCAACTTCTTTGCTGGTTATGGTAGGTTAGAATAAGATTGATGCAGTTTTTAGTTTCCCTAAGTGTTATTCAACACAGTTAGGTAGTTTCCTTTCTGTAGTTTTGTTTTCAATAAGTTTCCAAGGTGTCTTGAGTTATTTCTGCTAGGTTACAACATTGAATAAAGTTTTTTTCAAATGTGTTTTGAGTTTTTGAGTGACCCCATGCCCAATGAATAGCCTAAGCAATTAGTCTTCATGTTTAGCAGGCAAACATATAACAGATGTTGCCAAAAATTTTACCCATTTTTGTTACTTGCTCAAGTTGATTGAGCTTAAGTGTTTGCAAACTGAAAGAGAGGTACATTTCTTATTTATCTTTCCTATAGTGCATTCAATTGTATAAATAGAAAAATTAGAAAGATTACAGGATTATAGTAACAGATCATTGCATTTATACAAGTGCATGTAACATAAAAATATTTACACAAATCTTTCAAAAAAGTAATCTTTTTTGATACAAAAGTGCATATTTGTCTCACACAAGTCGTGAGACTAACTTATTTAATGTAGTGAAGAAAAGTTTATACATTGATGGATAAATGAAATAAAATAAACATGTAAGGAAAGAGGCCAATCATTGCTTGATGACTGGTTTGGTATGAATTTCCTTGCTTCCATTTCTATCTTGAGCTGCCTTATGTCCTCCTTAGCTCTGTGCTACTCCTAGTTCCTGCATCTGGCAATAACAATGATGTTAGAGTAGTGCTCTAAGCAATGAAGGTCTCTCACATTACATGTACAAGTACCCATTAACATATAAACTGATCTCCAAATGCATTAAACAAGCATGAAAACTTTAGATGTCCAAAAAACAATAGGATCACCAAACACATCCAAAATATGCACATATTTTTCTAGCTTGTTTGCTTAATGTGAAGGTTCAGGAAAAGTAATGTTGTTTTAATTTATCTGATTACAACACGTGGGGTAAATGTGGCTCCCACAAGGGTTGAGCCCAACGTGCTATTATTTTGTGTTATGACAGAATAAGTTTGTTAAGTCTTTCATGACATTGTGATACTATTGAAAATGAATTCATCACTCATAGCAATAAGGATGATGATTTTACTGGTGTAAATGACAAACTGATGCTCAAGGGAATCACAATGTCATAAAAATTGAACAATAGTTCTACCAAGTACAATCACATGAGATAGTATTCCCAAAATCAAAGCATGATAGTTAGTATAAGGCAACTTTCACTTTCAAAGGAAAAGAAATGAGAATGTTGATGAAAGTTTGCAGAAGACAGTGTATAGGAGGATTTTCATTGAAAGGAAAATTAACATTAAGGAACATCCATCAATCAAATATTAGTCCACATGGTATAATATTATTGATATAGAGAGATTTCATGGCATTTCAAAAGTGCTTATGTGGCAGTTTAGAGATGGAGGTATGAGGATTCAAAATAGATGTTGAGAGATTTTCAGGTTTTTGTTGCATGTAGCATGGATCTTATCCATTTATAATAGTTATAGCTAGTAAGGGGTTTAATCATAACTCATAAGATTCATTAAAATGACAATCATGAAGTTGGTGAAGGTGAGAAAGAAAACAATGACAATGTGAATAGTAGTGATATGGTGACAGCCATAGAAATATAGTCATTGCTAAGACAATAGAGAGAATTTTATTCAAGTTCAATCTTGATCTTACACCTATCACAGTAGCATATCATGGTACAACCATGAAAGTGTGCATAAATAAACAATGGTGTGAGGAAAGCCATCACAAAGCTTCTGGCTATTAAACAAGAATAAAAGATAGTGAGACAGTGAGATCTAATTTAGCTTCTCCATAGAGCATAATTGTGAACAACATCATGTCATGGCAAGCACAGTGGCTACTTTGCAAATACAACCTATTATTTTATAGTTCAAATATGAATGGATTGTGTTTCCACAAGCACAAAGTAAAGAAACAATGATAGAAGCAAGGGTTTCCAAACCCAAGTGTTTATACAGGGGTACAAAGCCCTCTATTTTTGAATTCATGTAAAGCATCATATTATGGATAGATAAAATATAAAGTCATACATAGAAACATGTATTTTTGAACCAATAATGTTTTCAAGTCAGGAAAGAACATATCCATGAATGGGTCCTAAAGTCATTGGAGTGAAATCATAACAGTTTAGCTACAGGGTCTTCCAGTGAATAGAAAACAGTGAGTCACCTTACAGGATCAAGCAAGGTAGAATGTACTTTCTCAAGAGTTGCAAAATAATCAAATGGACTATGTTAAAGATTATTGTTAGATAAATATCATTTGATTTAGAATCCTATAGTTATCATCAAATTGTTCACTGGAAAGGAATTGTACGAAGCTTCTGCATTTGCGAAAAAGGCCACAACCGGGGAAGCAAGCCCTTAGTGTTTGCAAGGAAATTAGATTAGTTGTGAAGCTCTCAATGGATCGAATACAAGAAAATAAGGGTTTAGTTTTTCCAGAGAACATGAGAAGAAGCTACGACCTGTAAAGAATCAAAATATTGAAGCATGGAGATAGATAGGAGAATCTTTATTTTTGCATGGCAGAGGGGTTTCTATATTACAAAATCTCAAACCCAAAATATCTTGTGGAAATCGTGCCATGAAAGTACAAGTTTTCTCCAGAGGGTATCAAGTTTTTTGCACTGTGAGAAATAAACAAATATAATGAAAGACTCGGGATGCCTGTCATTCTTGCAAGACAGATGCAAACAATATTAAAGAGATGTCAAAGCTCTGACCAGCCAATACAATGAAAACTTTGTATCAAAATGAGATGAAATACAGAGAAAAAAACAAAATATCCTCATCATTTTTGCAGAAATGGAGCTCAAAAGCAACATTATTTTCACAGAAAACAAAATGAGATGCTGAAATTTTATACACAAGAACTTACCCACGCATTCATTATGCTAGAAAATCTTCAGAAACCCTCCAAAACTGCAAACTCTCCATAGCAGCCAAGTGAAGAAGAGATCGATAGAAAATAGGGCACAAGAAATGTAGAGAAGAGGTGTTTCAAAGCTCGAGCCCTAGTATGGTGGCAGAAAGGAAGTCTCCAAAAAGTTGCAAAGTAAAATGAATGGTTTGTATCTTTTGCTTTAGGGTTTCATATCCCTAACTTTGTGAACAAATGAATAAGGCTACCTTTTCATTTTATTTTTGCAAGTGAACTATTAAGTCGTGGTCTTATTGTACCTTGGAGTGTTTCAATGCCTTAGGAATTTTTATAAACTCATCCTTTCCTTATGCTTTGTAAATGCTAAGTCTTTTGACTTATGCTTTGTATTGTTTTCCTATGTGGTCGAGTTTTGGCATTTTTTATTTTGCTTATGGTAAATGTAAAACATTTAATTAATTGGTATAAGTATAAACCACTTGATTAAAGTGTTATTTTAAAACCAAAATAAGGTGGAAGCTTTCAACACATGGAAAAGGAGATAGAGATATGCTTGAATTTATGATTTGCAAGCATATAGGGGAGTTGAAGAAGTTTGGCAACTTAAGGAGAGCATGTAGGGGATTTTATTTGCTTGTTTGATCAAGTTTTGAGCAGATTTAGGGATGTTTATGGTGGATAAAGTCACGCCTTGAATTTTTCTGCATTTTAGAGTCTTGTTAGAGTGGATTTACATGCTATATTTCTGGATTTTTGAGGGCATATGACCCCAACAACTTCTAGATCCTTCTTTGGTGGAACTACTTGGAGTTGATGCATATAGTCTCATTTTGACTCTTTTTGGTAGCTAGTTCTTGATATGCATTTCGATACTTAGTGACTTTTTAGTCCTTTGGCAGAGTTTTGTAGACTTTTGTAACTCTTTGTATATGGAATACAAATGATACCTTGCTTAATTCTAGTGAAGGAATTCTTTCCATCTTGTTCTTGCAATATTTGTGTGTGTCTGAATGATTGATCAAGTTATCTTGTGAGATTTTCATAGTTTCCTTGTGGCTCTGTCTCATATGTTTATACCTTTGTTGTAAATAGTAAGCTAATGCAAGTTGTTGATTGTGTTGATAAAGTGCATATCACTTGCTAATTGTGAAGTTTCTCTTCCCTTTGCAAGGTATTGTGTTTTTTTACCATTTAGTGAAATATTTATGCAAAAGCATATTGTGACTGGTTGTGGAAACTTAGTTTCAGTTAGTTTGAGCCAAGTGTAAACAAGATGAGTTTTCATTATCCTTATTAGTTTGGTGTATCACCATAAAGATAGTGTTTTCAAGTTTCCATCATTCCTTCTCCCTTTTTCCTTTGAAAAATCAATAGTTTTAGGTGACACCATAGGAAGTCGGCCTTCTTCAGAGGTTGACCTTTGTTTACAAGTTACCCACAACTTTAGAGGTCTTTCCATGTTTCTCTGAATTGTTGAATTTTATATTCAACAAGGTGCAATTTCAAGAGATAGCAAGGGTCAAAGTGGGATTTTTCTTCAAATTTTTATTACTAGAGGCTCTTTTGAGCAAATTTGACTAGCTCGTTGATTGCTTTAAACATGTCGAAATTTGAAATTGCTTGCGCCATTGCTTTTTTAGTCATCAAATTAGCTTGTTGGGACACTTTCCAAATTTTTGTCAATGGGCTAAAATTTGTAAAGTTTTTCGAGGGCGCATAGATATCCGTACCTTAGCTCGGGCATGTTTCTAACTGAATTTTCTTTGTCACAATGCAACAAGCTGCATTACGACAAAGAGGGGTAAAATGTAGACACATAAAAATGACCTAGGCCTGCAAGCTCTATTGTCACCGGATTTCTTCCTAGCATAGTTAAAATGTTTAATTATGTCCTTTGGTCCACTTTCAAGTATTAGTTAGATAATTCATAATTATTTAATTAATTTATGTCTTTTATTCCTCTTGATTATTTAAATAAATAAATTTTATTTATTTATTTAAATGTGTCACTAAATATCTAATGTCTTTCCATAATTAAATAAATTCCTTAATTTATTTAATTATCTTTGTCCATTTTTTCCTCTTGATTATTTAAATAAATAAATTTTATTTATTTATTTAAATATGTCATTAATTCCTACATGTCTTCTCATAATTAAATAAAATCTTTAATTTATTTGATTATGGTCCACCTTGACATTTTCCCAATTTTAAATAAAATTATTTATTTAAAATGGTCCCACTTTCTAATTTTCCCTGTTTTAGTAAATAATTCAAAATAATTATTTATTGTCACATGACCCCACCTTTTTTGAATTAAATTAATTTTTAATTCAAAATAGCAATTTTCTTCCATAAATCAAGTAATTTCTAATATTATTTGATTTTCCAGCTCTCTTTTTTATGTGCCATCCTTATATCCTTGTCGCATGCAATCTTGTCCCTTTATTTGATTTTCTAAAATCAAATATTGTCCATTCATTTCAAATTTACCCTAATATGCCCTAACCCTAATTATGGGTTGTCACATTGAATCTTGCCCACTAATTCTAGGATATTTGTCAATCTTCAATCTTGACCATTCATCCAAAATTGCATTTTCTATAAAATGCCAATTTTGCTCTCATTTTGACATCTCATGACATCTTAGCTCTTGCAATCTACATCTCACGCAACCTTGTCTTAGGAATACTTCATCTCTCTTGGCATCTTGACATTTTGACATTTGCATACATTAGGCTTGCTTACTAGCTGCATAGTGTTGCATTTTAGATCAAATCCTTCAACATTTTCTTAGGTCTTGGCATTGTCATATATTGCTCACACAAAATTTGAGGGAAAACTACATATTGCAGCAAATAGAGAAGGTGTAATGGAGGTCAATCATGGAGGTTGAAGACACTAGGTGATATCTTTCTTTGTTTTCATGTTGTTTCATCCTTTGTGCTTCATTATTTACTTTGGGTTTTTACTTATTTATGCACTAATATGCTAACCTAGATATTTCCCATAGTTACATAGACCATAGTCAATTTTCATCTTTTAAGAATTCCATTGTGCTCTGGATTCCCTAAGTGCTTAGGTGTTTGGGAAATCATTCTGCCTCTGGATTCTCTGAAATCCCTCAAGACCTCAAAAACCTGAAACTTTGTTTGATTTTTGAATGCTTTGAGTTGGTCTTTCCATGAAAATTGAAGCGATCTAGTGATGTTTGTGAACATGCATTGACTTGAGTTGCCCTAGATGATTTTTTTTAGATAATCCTTCACCCTCTGGATTCCCCAAAGGTTAATCTTTTCAAAAAAATTGTCCCTACCTAGATTCCCCAAAATCTGTTTGTGCTTGAAATCCCCGAACAAGTAAAAATTCTGAAGTTTTGTCTTGATCTAATTTTGATGCTTTGTAATGGGATTTTATGGTTTCCATCATATTTTGAGGGTTGATTATGTAATGTGCATGCATTTCCATGGTAATTTTGATAATGAGATTGGATTTAATACTAGATCACGCTTGATACTATGGTAACTATTGCCTCTTTCTAACAAATACAGGTTGAGACTAGTCCAACCAAGGGATCTAAGGCAAAAACATTGGAAGTTGGTCCTGAGGAATCCCTCACCAGAGATGAAAGGATGAAGTATGACTTCAAGGGAATTTGGCCTGAGTCCAAGATCATTTCAACATGGAGCAAGATCAATGACACGTGTATGGAGCATGTGGACTATGATGACTTCAAGTAGATAATGTTTTGGGATGCACCTTCTCAATTAGCACAGATCATCACCAATACAAGGTTGGCCAAAGTAGCAAGATTTCCACCCACCTTGAATATCCGGAGCTAGTACTAGAATGTGCCAATCATTATGATTCAAATAAAAGAGTGATTGTTGGGTCTTAGGGGAGAATCATGACCAACTTGATAAAGGATTCCATAGCAGAGACCTTTAACATTGGGTCACATAACAAGATAGTGAGAATCAACATCGAGGAGGTTGAATACTTTTATGCCAAGGATCTTGATAAGGCTTTGTTGATGATGAACAATAATTGGATTGCCAAACCTAAATCACATTACTCAAAGTTGCCCAAGTAATTGCACAGTAGTGATTTCAATCTAGAATATAATGATATGATTACCTTCATAGGAAGAGTAATGGGATTGGAAGATGCCTTCATATTCAAAAGCTGGATGTTTTATATCATTTCTCAAATTGTGAAAGGAACAAATTATCACTAGGCGGGAATTATAAGTGACAACCTAGACTTAGTGCTTGAAAAGGTTAAAGAAAATTCTAGAAGAATGGAAAGGGAAAAGGATAAGGAGACGACCAAGCTGGAAAATCTTGAAAAGTGTGTCATCTATATCGAACATGCAAAGGGATACAAGTTGGCTACTCCTTGAATTTTGTGCCCAAACTTTATATTTATTATAAAAGTTGACTTTGGGGCCGACCTCATTATATTTTATTGTAAATTTAAAATAGGGAAATTTTAAAAGGTGTCATGGTCGACCTAATTGTAAACCCTAGTATGGCCCAACCAAACTTGAGATTGCTATAAATGGAGGCCTCCTCCTCATTTGTAAGAATAATAGCTAATAGTAGATAGAGAACAAGTGAATAGTTAATAGTTGTTGAGCTATTATATACTGAGAAACTTGAATTGTTGCAAATTTTGGTGAAGTTAATACAATTGAAGACATTGATATTTGGTGTTTTCCTATGTGTTATTTATATATGCATGGTTCTTGTGACTCTTACCTATTCCATTTTGAGTAAGTTGGTTCATGATTAATCTTAGAACTAGCTACAGTTCATTTATGTTTATGATAAAGTGTTTGAGGTGTTGAGGAATCTTCAGGTCCATACTTTTAGTGATCTATTGATTGTAGATTTTTATGTAAAGTTAGCCTAGGCCTACTCTATTTTGCACTTAAAGTTCAGTTGTGAATGTTTGAATATTTACAATTTGAAAATCATTTGATTCCTTTGGAGATTGCATCGTCTTTGTGATACTGTTGATTCAATCTTGGTTAAGCAAAGATTGGTTTTCTGGGAAGATTGGTCCATCTTGAACACTCTATTATCTACATAATTAATCTTAAGTTTTAAATTAGATAATTCTCTCTCAAACCCTTATCTTTTTTTGTTTCTTTTAATCATTGTTAGAGCGGGATCCATAGAGCATCACCCTCATTGCTATATTTGATTAATATTGAATTTTTAGCACTTTGTTTGTAAGGCCCCTTGTGATTACCAACATTTTCACATATTATCACTAAGTTGTTTGTGAATTGTCAAGAGGGTGATCCCACAATACTGGTTTACAATTTTTGGCCAAACTGGACATTGAACTGATTTTTTCTAACTAAATCTTCACTTTTGGGCACCTGTAGCAACTAAACCGTGAGGAATTTGAAGATTATGCAAACTAGTGATTTGTGACATTTTGTCTGTAGATTCTAAATATATATTTTTTAAAAAAAATTGGAATCAGATTGCACCTCTTTTTCCATCTCCTTTGAAAACCAGTCTTTTCAGTAAACACCAATTTTAAGGAGTGATGCTCACCGTATACAACGTAACTTTTTTTCCATGAAGGATAATTTTTTTTTCAAATTTAGATTTGTAACTATGATATCTAGTGCTTCCAATTGGTTTCATAGTATTTTATTGAATTGTTTTTTCTTAATCAAGTTTTGAAGTCAAACCAATTACAATTCAGACATAGGCGGACCATATACAACATAACTTTTTTGTATGTATTGAAATTCAATTTTTTTGTTGGATCAAGGACTTCAATATCTAGTGCACTCATATTTTTCATTTTTTTTTAATAATCTACTATTTTTCCACATGTAAAACAAAGAGCTTGATTTTCGGTGAAAAACCTATGTTTAATCAAATTAAAAAACAAATGCATAATAAAAACAAAACCATTTTTTTTTGCATGGGGTCAGTTTTTTGCAACTTTTCCTTCCTCACTGGAATTGTAAACCACTCTTGTGGGTTTTCCCTAGACCTGACATTAGAGACCTTGGGGTTATCTCTTGAGGCTATTTGATAGATATTCACCTTTCAAGAGAGATATAGTACTTGTATTATGTCTGAGTTATTGCAGTGCTAAAAACACCATCAACATGCACAAGCACTCAATATGTGAGATAGAACACATGGTGTTAAAATCAACACCATTACTAATCAATTCAAGGACATGATCATTCTCGATATCCCATGCTTGCTTCTATTTATGTGTACCTAGTTTAGGGACAAGTCCATAAAGATGTGGCAAGAGATGAAGCCACCTTAGATGTCTTAGGATGTAATATTTCCAAGACTTATAGTGTTGGTGTGAATAAATGTCTTGTACCTAGTTAATTCACTCACTAGGTAATTAGGGGACATATTCACAAGTTAAGTTTCCTTAGGATATAAGACTCTTCTAGAAGTCTTTGTTGGCTTTTCTATAATTTATCTTATCTATGCATCATTTCCTAGGTAGTTAGTTAGTTGTCACATGTGATAGGATTAAGACACTTGTCATGATCTTGTCTAATCCTATCTCTCACCTTGCCTATATAAGCAAGGATTCACATGTACATTGCCATATTCAGTTTAGAATTCTTGTGTCCTTAATGATAGCATGATAATTTTTCCATTTCTCTCTTGTGGAAATTATTTTATCTTGTAGGTGATCTTGGGGTTTTTGAGGAGCTCACCATAAACTCCTACATATAGTTCCCTTTGTTTAGGGTAATTATAAAATGATGAATTAAAAACTCCAAAATTTTACAATGATAGACTCCTCATATACAAATTAGAGATTAAAAAATATGAAATTTGAACCCTTGCAAGATAAAAAATGGCTCTATATTTTATAAACTATCTCAAGTACAAGTCAAAATAGAAAAAAAAAAAAAAATTAACTAAAATAACAAGTACATAATGCAAAACTGGGAAAGACCATAGATGACTACAAAGTGCACAAAAATAGTTTTTCAACACCCATTTATTTTTAAAAAGGTGACATCATATACCAAAATTAGGTCTCCCCCCAAAAAACTCCTTTATGACTTGAAACACAAGGTGTAGGCACTATTTGGGTAGCCACAAGGCAGTGTCACCAAGTTGGCATAGACAAAAATATAGGCTGGGTGAGGATAATGTTGTTTGAACAAGTGGAGTTAGCATTGGGGGGGATGACAATGACCACACCACCTATAGCCTATCCCTCCTCAACCTGGGAGAAACTAGGGGCTCATGCTCCCTACACTGCACTCAAAACTTAGCTCACAAATCCTTGTTGTTGATATGATCAAGGTAACAAAAACTAAAAAAACAACTCATTACAAATGATGTCACCTCTTATGTAAACCATACCAACACAAAACTTTATTTTTTAAAATTTTATAACACAAAATTCACACAACAAAATGATGCAAGGATGACATAGGTAGTATTTTTGTATTGTATTATTATCAGATGATGATATGATTACTATAAAAAAATGTTAGATTTATATAGCCATATAGATTTTGACCACAAATTTTTTAAACCCCCCAAATACTAAATTTTTTCTTAGTGCAAAACCCTATCGTGCCTTATATGAATTTATAATTTTTTGGGCCTTTTGAGTGTAACTATGAGGATTTTTTAGCATTAGAATGCATCATTTAAAATATATTGACTAAAAACATATAAAAGGGAAGATAATTACATATTTAGAAGCTTTGATATCATGTAAGAGTTGTTGATCAACCCCACAAGAGCCAAGGATTACCCACAACCAAAAAAACATTTCACACAAGAGAAAAAATTGAAATGTTACAAAGCTAGATCATTTATTAGATGCATAAATAAAGTTGACATAATATACAATGAGGAGACCCTTGTTATTAAGATGAGGACGAAAACCTGGAACAAACTAATATCATAGAAAGTGTCTTAATCCTATGATACGAGATACAAAAAATAACCGACTTATTTAAGCTTAAGTAGGTAAGTATGAATGGGACCTAATATGAGACTAGTTTAAAGGTAGCATACCATGTTCACACCAACAAAAAAGAAAACGAATTGCTTCATCCAAAAACTATAGTATGATGAATATTACAAGACAACATAGAGATTGCTAAAGAAACTAGAAGGTAGATTAAATGACAATTGAAAAATTTATGAGCAATTGATAAGAACAAGAAAAGAATAATATACAAGAACTAGAAGGAAGGAGCTAATTTACCTAAGCAAACATGAAGTAAAGAGATTTTGGAGGGAACTCCACAAGAAATACATAGACATATAACATGTTGTGCATGTTTTGCACACACGCCCCGCCGTAGGCAGGGACCCCCTTTTTTTCGCTCTCGACAGGCTTTTGCTCCTGTCTTGTTTTGCGTGCCCCATTTTCCAAGCCCAAATTGGTCATGTGCCTTCAAACTATCAAATCCCCTACCCAAATTCACCTACTTGGAGTATTCAAATATGCGGAGAAATGAGGTCCACCGTCCCCTTTTCTACCTTTTGTCTTGTTCTTGCTGTTTTGAAACATCTGTGGACCCCCGTCGCTCCCGTTTCCACAATTTTGACTTTGGGGGCAACCTTTTTTGGATTTGGGATGTGTTTGAAGTGCGTAAATGAACTGCTAAGGTTTCGTCAATGTTCTGCTAAGTTTCGATGGTTTCAAACTTTCCCTCCGAATTCCCTTCCCTTTGGCTATTTAGGAAACATCCGTGGACCCCCGTCGCTCCCGGGTTTCCACAATTTTGACTTTGGGAGAAACCTTTTTTGGATTTGGGATGTGTTTGAAGTGCGTAAATGAACTGCCAAGTTTCAGTCAATGTTTCTTTAAGCTTAAATGGTTTCAAAACTTTCCTCCTAAATTCCCTTCCTCCTCTTTGGCTATTTTGAAACATCCGGTGGACCCTCCCCGCTCCTGCTTCCACATTTTGACTTTGGGGGCAACCTTTTTGGATTTCGATGTGTTAGCGCTGTGAACTGCAAAAGTTTCATCAATATCCGTTGTTTCGATTTCGAACTTTCCTCTAGAATCCTCCTTGGTTGTTTGAAACATCCATGGACCCTTCCCGTTCCCAATTTTGACTTTGGGGCAACCTTTTTGATCGGGATGTGTTTGAACGCGTAAATGAACTCCAAAGTTTCGTCAAATGTTCCATTTAAGTTTCATGGTTCTGGAACTTTCCTCCGAATTCTCTCCTCTTTGGCTATTTGAACATCCGGACCTTGTCATTCCTATTTCCAATTTTGACTTTGGGGGCAACCTTTTTTGGATCTGGGATGTGTTTGAACTGCGAAATGAACTGCCAAGGTTTCAACGTTGTGAACTTTCCTCTGTAATTCCCTTCCTCCTTGGCTGTTGGAAATTGACTCCATCGCCTCCCGTGAACTTTGACTTTGGGGGAAACCTTTTGGATCGGGGATGTGTTTGAAGTGCATAAATGAACTGCCAAAGTTTCGTCAATGTTCTGTTAAGTTTTGATGGTTTCGGAGCTTTGTCCTCCTTTTGCTATTTTGAAACATCCGTCAGCCTAGGGTGATCCGGCCTCCAGAGCCTGACCCCTCTGTGGCCATTTCCAGGACTCCATCCCTCCATGGCCATTTTGAACATCCATCGGCCCAAGGTGACCTGGCCTCTGGAGCCCGACCCCTTTGTGGCTGTTTCTGGGACTCCGTCCCTCTGTGGCTATTTTGAACATCCATCGGCCCAAGGCGACCCGACCTTCGGAGCCTAGCCCCTTTGTGGTCGTTTTGAACATCCGTGAGGCCCCGGCGACCCAACCTCCGGAGCTCGGCCCCTTCGTGGCCATTTCCAAGATTCCATCCCTCTTTGGCTATTTTGAACATCCGTGAGGCCCCGGCGACCCGGCCTCCGGAGCCCGGTCGCTTCATCACCCTTTCTAGGATTTCATCCCTCTTTGGTCATTTTGAACATCCATGGGGCCCCCGTCAGTCCGATTTCCACATTATTGATTTTGAGGCTAACATTTTGGTGGATTTGGGATGTGTTTGAGGTCCCTAAGTGAATTGCAAAGGTTTCATCAACGTTCTGCTAAGTTTCGGTGGTTCCAGAGCTTCATCTCTCTTTGGCTATTTTGGAAACATCTGTGGACCCCTACCGGTCCAGTTTCCACATTTTTGACTTTGGGGCCAACTTTTTGGTGGATTTGGGACGTGTTTGAGGTGCTTAAGTGAACTGCCAAAGTTTCGTCAACATTCAGTTAAGTTTTGGTGGTTCTGGAGCTTCATCCCTCTTTGGCTGTTTTGAAAACATCTGTGGACCCTTGTCGGTCCGGTTTCCACATTTTAAATTTTGGGGCCAACTTTTTGGTGGATCTGGGATGTGTTTGTGGTGTCTAAGTGAACTGCCAAGGTTTTGTCAACGTTCTGTTAAGTTTCAATGGTTTCAGAGCTTCGTCCCCCTTTGGCTATTTTGGAACATCCGTGGAGCCCTAGTGACCCAGATTAATGTTTATGGTCCAAATGAGCTCCAAATATGAATATTATGATCTTTTGATGATGCATGGATGAATTTAACAAGGTTTTTGCAAGATTTGACTAACGTTTTCCTTGATTTTTGTATGAAAGCACTTACGGCGTTTCATGTACACAGGATTCAAGGAGCCTACCGCAGGTCCGTCAGGGTGACCCATTGAGAAAGCTACGCAAGGAATGCGCATAGCTCTTGTCACCATTCATTTGATGATTATCTTTCCTCGTAGCACCCATCAACAAGGTCAGCATTAGAAGGCCTTTGCCAAGGAAGCCAAGGACAAAAATGCAAGGGGTGGCCTTGAAAAAAGCATAAGGTAGTTGTCCGCCCATCAGGGGCAACCAATCCATTGATGCCAATCGTCGACGAGCTCATTTGATCCAAGGAAGAACACTGCAAACACATCAAGTAAGAAGACAACTTTCAGGCAGTTTTTGCTATAGTGAAAAAGGGCAATTAGCTAAATGACAAAATTGCTACAATGATTGGCACTAGATGAAAAAATAGAGAAAAGACAAGGAATGTATTTTTAATTGTTGAATATTGTGGGGTAGGTGAAACCCTACTGTAAAAAAAATTAGGCCATTTGTTGGAAATCGATCCTAACCATTCATTTGGGCTTTGGAAAACTATAAATAGGGGCTTGCCCCTCATTTGTAAGGGTTGGAGAGTTGTTGTAAAAAACATTTTGCAGCAATAGAAGACATCATTGCATGATTTTATAGATGTTCTCTTTGATTTTGCTCATCTTGCATGCACGGTTCTACTTCCATATTAGTTTTAGTATTAGTTTCTTGAATGGCTGTCATGATGGTGTTGCTGTTATAGTATTTGATGAGCTCCCAGCCCATACTTTTAGCACTTGTTGATGACAAGTTGTTGTGCAAAGTTAGCCTGGGCTTCTTTCTGTCATTGTTGCAACCTAGTTCAATTGCATATTCATGATGTGTATGTGTAATGTGAAAATCAACAGACCTTAGAAGATTGCACTGGTTTTGTGTAGTTATAGGTTTTTTTTGGTCAAGCAAAACTCTGTTTAGGAAGCCTGTCTACTTTAGCAGCCACCATTGTTACTGTTCATTCGTAGCTTAGGATTAGAATAGTGTTCTTAACCCTTCTCCTTTTGCTATTTCTTTTAATCCTTGGTTAGAGTAGGATCCAAAGCATCACCATGAAGCTAAATTAGATGAACTTGATGAGTTTTAGCTTGTTGTTTTGAGTGGACAACCACTGTTCATTCACTTCCAACACTCTGAAACTGCATTTGCAAACCCAACTTCCCATGCTTTGTAACTCATCTGTAAGACCGCCTTGTGATTCCAACAAATCACATCAAACAACTGAGATATTCCAAGCACTGTCAAGACCTGACATTAGAGACCTTGGGATAGTGTTCTGCAATCTGATTGTGGAAGATTGTCTTTCATGAGAGGTAATGCATCTATGCATTACCTGTGTTGAGAAGTGCATAAAAAACACATCAACATAACAACATAACAATTTAGTGGCTGGTAATATGGTCTTAAAGTAATCAACAATTTTCTAGAGGAAAAAATTTCCGCTCTCCTCGTCCTCTGCCCGCGTTTGAACAGCTTGCGCACATGGTGGATTTTGCCCTAGGGGTACCCCACAATCCCCCTCTTCCCCTCCCTGACCCGAGCCTAGCTTGTTCGCATGCGGACTCATGTCCCTCGGGAGACACTCCTAGCGGGATAGGTCTTTTGACTGCAAATCTTTTGGTGCCTCCCATGTTTTCGGTTGAAGTGTCAGCGATTGTGATTCCTCCTTATCCTCTTGGGTGGAAGGATATTCTTACCAATAGTAAATAGAGCTCTCTCTTGCCTCCCCCACATGGGGAAGAGGTTATTGTTTCTAGAATGGACTTTGCTATTTCTAATTCGGTCAGCAATAGGATTCGCTCCTCCACAGAGAATGCAGTAATGGGTCAGTTTCTCTCTTTTTGCCCTACTATCATATGGTTAGGAGATGTGTTGTTGCTAAATGGAATCTCAAGGGAAGTGTGGACATATGCGCTATGTCTGGTGGGATTTTTATTTTCAAGTTCACGCCCCTAGGATATATGATATATGTTCTATCTTTTGGACCATGAGTTTATGGTAAAAATAACTTAGCTTTATGCCACTGGAAGCTGAGGTTTGACCTTGATGTGGACCTCAATAAGTTGGCTCCAGTTTGGATTCACCTTCCCTTGTTGCCTCTAGAATACTGGGATGAATTTATATTCAAGAGCATAGGTTATTCCTTGGGACACTTCATTACTTCTGACTCCATCACGAGATCGAAGTCTAGGTTAGTGTTTTCCTACTTCTGTGTGAACATTTGTGTGAACAAGTCTCTCCCAAACTCTATTAAGCTTTGCTCTAAATTTGGGGCCTAGGTCCAACCTATGTGCTATGAAAATGTTGTGGTTTTCTGTTTGAAGTGTGCCAAACCTGGGCACCTTATTTCTGACTAAGTCCTCTTTTAATAATCTTAACAAGGGAGACTTTGCTACTCCTTTTAGTTCTCCTCATGGAATTGAAGACCCGTCCAAAGATGGCTCTACATCTTTGACAACTTTAACTGATATTCCAAGCTTTATGGCTCCTTCGCCTGAGTTGGTGGCTAGTTAAGATGGTCCTAATCCCGATGTTTCTATCCCTAAGTCTGTGACTAGGATTGACCCGACTACGGGTATTGCTAATTTGTCTTTAGCTGAGAATAGGGCTTGTCCTAAGGAGTTGGAAATAAAGAATCATTCTTCTAACATGGCTTTTGGGGTGAGGTTTTTACTGATGGTGCACAGTTAGAGGTGGCTTCAATGGGAACTAGCGAGAATATAGGAGAAGAGGGTGAAATATGGGAGGATATAGATATTAGTGAGGCAACAACTTTCATCTCAGAGGATCTGAAACTAGAGTCTATTGCCAATGAGGAAAATTAGATAACCCCAAAGAAAAAAGGAAGGAAGAAAAAGGCGGATGTGGGTGGTGAATCCAAGCCAGGTAGCCCATGCAACAAATCCATGAGATTAAGAGAAACCACTAATGAAATTGCCATGGGAAAACATAGTACATTGGAGGTGTTCTCCAAGAAAGGTAAAAAATGAAGGTCATGTATTAGAATGTGTGTGGGATGAATAGCTCCCATAAGAAAATTGCTTTAAAAAACTATGTTCTTGAACATAAGATAAATGTCTCACTTTTACAAGAAATAAAGACGAAGAAATCTAATTTTGATAATGTTGCTAAGTTCTTATGGCCAATGGCCACTTACTCCTATAGTGATGTTGAATGGGCCTCTAGAGGACTAGCGGTGCTATGGAACCCTTCTAGATTAAATGGCATTGAACTGTTCTGTTGTCGGAGTAGTGTTGGTGTTTCCTTTACCTTTTCGTGCGGCTCTTGGTCACTTATCAATGTTTATGCCCCCAACCAAAGGAATGCTAGATCTTCTCTTTGGTTGACTCTTGTTGACTGGATAAAAAACAACAGTGGTTATCATTGGTTGGTGGTTGGGGATTTCAACTCCCCCTATTTCCCTTTGAGAAAAGTAGTGGTCTAGTCGATTACTATGACAACATGACATATTTGGTTAACTTTCTAAGTTCTACTGGCCTAATTGACATTGACTTGTCAGGAAAAACTTTTACTTGGACCAAAAGACATGTGGTGGAAGACTTGATTCAAGTTAGACTGGATCGTTTCCTTTGTTCTAGTAACTAGTCTGGCCTGCTTAGTGCCACTTTGAGGGCTCTACCTCGGACAGCTTTTGATCACAATCCTTTACTACTAACTTCGTGTGATCAGTTTGTTATCAGACCTTACGCCTTCCATTTTGAAATCATGTGGAATTCCTACCTGAATTTCAAAATAAAAATTGTTGAATGGTGGAATATTCCTGTGTGTCGTTTCCCCATGTTCAAAATCTTTTTAAAGCTAAAACACATTAAATGTATGGTGAAGGGATGGAATGAAAGGGTATTTGGGGATGTTTTCCAAGAGAAAAAAATCATTGGGGATAAATTGAGAATGGTTCAGAAGAAAATGGAGGGTGATATCAGTCTTTCCACTCGAAACCAAGAGAAAGAGAAACAGAGAGAGTGGGAACAAATTCTTAAGAAGGAGGAGATTTTTTGGAAACGGAAATCCAAGGTTCAATGGCTAAAAGAAGGAGATAAGAACACCTCCTTTTTTCATATTTTTGTTGTCAAACATAAGAGGAATTAGATAAATAAGTTACACAATGCTTAAGGTGAGTTTGTCAATTCACCCTCCCTAATTGGTTTAGTGGCGGTAGACTACTTCCAGAAGGCTTATGCGACTCCTGATGAAGCTCCTAACCCGACCCTTGATGATTAGCTGCTATAATTGCTTCCAAATTTAATATCTCAAGTTGACAATCTAGGGATCCTCAGTGTTGTCTTGCCTGAGGAGTTAAAGTTGGCCACTTTCAGCATGGGGCCCTTCAAAGCTCCTAGCCTAGATGGTTTCCCTCTAGCTTTCTTTTAGAACTTCTGGGAGATAATTGGTGAGTACATTGTTTTTGTTGGATGTTGTTGATATGTGGTTGTCATTGATGTCAACACTATTAGCATTTGGTGTACTAGAAGCTGAGGATATTGAGAAATTTGTAAAAGGAAGTGTTCTAGGTTCCCAATGGAATAGTGCGGGTCATGAAGGTGCTTTGTTTTGTACGTTGATAATTTGTTGGAGTGGATTAAAGGGTTTACTGTTGAATGTTTCTAGATCATCTACCAGAAATTTCAGAGGTTCATGTGAATATTTGATCATGTTGTGGTCTGACAATGTTCTTGTGGTCTTTGTTAGTGTTCCTGAATGAAAATTGTGTGATTCTGGTAATCTCAGTTGTTGTTGATGCTTCTTTGTTGTTTCTTGGTGTTCTTGGATGTCTTTATATCATTCTCTATCTTTATGGTACGTCCACATTACTCAGAGAGCTCGTGGTTGAAAATCTTTTCTTGCGCATGTTCGATTTTTCATGTTCTTGGCCGACATGTTGGTGGTAGCATGTTGTGGATCTTCGTGGCAAAATTAATTAAAGTTTTTTTTGTGTTGGAGATGTTAGTTTGGGTCCCCACTATGTTGTGGCTGACCTTGGTGGATTTGCATTGGAAATTTATTTATGAATTGGGTCGACATTGAAAATATGTTTTATTTTTCTGGTTGACTAAGTTATGCTAAAATCCCATGTAGTGGATATATAAGAGCGATTGGTTGAACGAAGTTAGTGTGTGCATAAGTGTGAATGTATGCCAAAGAAAGAGTAAATGTGTGAATAGTGTTCTAATCATTCGATTACTAAGCAAAGAGTGAAGAAGATTGAGCAGAGTGTGAAGAAGGTTTTCTGAGCTTAATTGGAATAGTAATCAGGCTTGCACATAAGCTATTTTCTCAGTTCGTATTCTTTGGATTTTAATCCTATTCTATATTGTTGAACAATGAGTCCTCTTTTGTATTTGAGCAGTGAGCTCTAGGCAATGTGCCTGAATGCATGTGCATTCCCCTTATTATTTCTCTTTATACTTTTAACATAGTATAATCTTGTGGACTAACATCCACCGTGGTTTTTCCCATAATAGGGTTTCCACGTAAAAAACATTAGTGTTATTTGTCTCTCTAATGTGTCAATTGCTTATTCATCATATCTGAGATTAAAATTAAGATAAGTTATAAAATAATAAGTTTTTGTGACAACTGATTCACCCCCCCTCTCAGTTGTCTGTCCTTATTTTTCCAACTATTTTAGCTGCTTGTGACTTCTTCAAATCTGGTAAGATTCTTAAACAACTAAATCACACATTCATTGCTCTAATTCCAAAGGTGGTTGATCCTCAACATATGGTTGACTTTCGCCCTATCAACCTATGCAATACTTTTTATAAAATCCTCTCTAAAATTTTGGTCAATCACTTCTCAATAAAATTATTAGCACAACCCAAAAAGGGTTTGTGCCTGGTAGGCATATCCTTGATGCTACCATTACCACACATGAATTACTTCACTCTATAGATAGATGCAACTATGCTAGTATGGCCCTCAAGCTTGACATCTCTAAAGCCTATGACAACGTGATATGGATTTTTGTCACTAAGGTTCTTGCTAAGTTTGGATTCAATTAATTAGGATCAATCTAATAATGGAACGTGTTACCATGGTTAAGTACTATATTTTGGTCAATGGTTCTCCCCTCATGGTCTTTCATATTGGGAGAGGTATCAGACAGGGTGACCCCTTCTCACCCTATTTGTTTATAATGGTGGTGGATGTCCTAAGTAGGAACTTCTCTAATATGTTGTCGAAGGGGTCCATAAAAGGAATTAAGGTTGCTTCTTCCCTTGGACCAACTGTGATCCAACAATTTGTGGATGATACTTTTTTGTTTGGGAAAGCCTCAGTGTTGGAAGCTAGGAAATGGAAAAATTGTCTCAACAACTATGTTGCTTGCTCTAGACAATGCATTAACTACAATAAAAGAATGATTTACTTCTTTAAAAAAACTCCTAACCTGCAAACTCAGGTGACTATTGTTCTGGGTTGTCTGAGTGGTTCTCTTCCTTCGGTTTATCTTGGGCTACCCCTAACTATCAAGGAAGTTACTCTTGAGTTTTGGAATTATATTATCGAAAGGATTCAAAGGAAGCTCGTTGGGTGGAAAATCTCTTTACTTAGCCATGCTGGTAAATTATAGCTTCTTTTTTCTGTCCTTTAAGCTATCCATGTCTATTTCATATCCATTTTTAAGATACCTAGATATATTGTTGAGAAATTTGAGAAAATCCAAAGGTCTTTCCTTTGGTCGGGCATTGAGGAAAAAAAGAAATTGGCTTTGGTTAAATGGGATAAGGTTTGTCAATAAAAAAATTGTGGTGGGCTTGGGATAAGGACCATTTCTAATTCTAATAAAGCTCTTATGGCCAAAGTGAACTGGGATTATTTGAGGGATAGGAAGGATTGGTGTGAGATCATGAATGCCAAGTAACTTTTGAATTGACTGTTGTTTGACTACCTTTTGGAGGCTCACCCTTCGGGGTCCTTGGTTTGGAGGAGTATTTGAAGTCTTCAAGATCTTATGAGGAATGGGATCAAATGGAAGATAGGTAATGGTAATAAAATCAGATTCTAGGAGGAGACTTGGTTACTTGACACCCCTCTGGAAAATTCTAATTTCAGGTCTCTTAAAGGTTTGACTCAACAAGTGTTTGGCATATATATTAGAGATTACCTCATTGGGCCCCTAGGTGCTAGAAAATGGAATGGCATTGGCCTATTTTGTCATTTATCTTCTAATTTGTGTCTTCTTGCCAAGACTCTACCAAAGTTACTCTCTCTCACTAGATTACCCAATTCCTACAAAGGGGATGAGTTCTTCTAGATCCATGATAACCAAGGTGATCTTACAGTTAAATCTGCTTACAATCTACTGACAGACCTAGGTATTGTCAATGATCTGTGGAAGAAGGTTTGGAATCGACACATGATACCAAAAGTTAACTTCTTTTGGTGGATTGTCTGCCATAACAAGATTCTTACTCAAGAAAATTTAAGGAAAAGGGGATTCCAAATCCCTAATAGATGCTTTCTATGTAAATGTAATGAAGAATCGATTGATCATCTGCTGTTACATTTCCCTTTTGCTATGGAGGTGTGGGAGCTAGCTTTAGAAAGATTGGGGATTCAGTGGATTGTGTGTAAGGACATCACATCCTTTATTTTGAGTTGGTTTGGACCCTTTACCCATCCTTTAACTAGTGAAATATGGAACCAAGTCCCTCCCATTATATGTTGGTGCTTATGGAAGGAGAGGAACAATAGGATCTTTAGGAACACTGAGATGAACCTGAAAGAGGTTTTTGGTATTGGAGCTCGACTAATTGCAGAAAATATCTCTCTTCAAAGGGAAAATCCCTGACAAAGGACCTACCGAGATGGAAATGAGCATAGCTAAAGCTTGGCACCAGAACCTAGATGTCAATTCCTTTGACAACTCTAGGATTCTTGCTTGGCGAGCCATTAATTAGAAACCCCCTAATAGGGGCTGGTTTAAATTAAATTTTGATGGGGCTGCTAAGGGCAACCCAGGCAGAGCAAGTATATGAGATGTGATTAGGGATCACAAAGGGAAGTTTATTGCTGGTTATGCTAGGGGGATTGGTATTCATTCTTCTATGATAGCATAAGCTAGAGTGCTATTAAAGGGCTTACAGATAGTTGTCTCCTTGGGGATTGAGAACCTGCATATAGAAGGTGACTCTAAGTCCATAATTGATGCTATTAATTTTGATAGACTGCTGGGGTGGAGTACTAAGGACATTCTTCTTGACATTAGATTCCTCATGTCAAAGATAAAATTAAAAGCGACTGGTCATATTTACAAAGAAGGGAACCAAGTTGTTGATGCCTTAGCCAATTATGGCACACAATGGAAATTGTCCAAATGCTAGCGTGACCTAAGTAACCTTTCTCCTAGCATTCAAAGTATTATAGTGAAGGAACAAAGCCCTTACTTGATCAATGATGTAAACTCAACATGTGTCTAGCTGGATTTTTTGGGGGGTCCACATGCTTATCTATTGGGCTATGTGGTTTAATTGTTTTGATGAGATGGATGGGTAGTTGTATTGATGGGATGGACAACAAGTGGCGTAGTTCAAACAATGGGATGGAGCCCGTTTTCAAAAAGGATATTATGATTTGCTATGACAAGTACCTAATGATGAATGCTAAGCTTGACCATACCCTTCGTAGTCTTCTTATGGGGATCTTATTAAGCTATCAGATTTTTAAGTTCTTTGTTCTTGATTTTGATGTGACTTGTAATTATGAGATAAATCTCCTTTTTGGATTTTTTTTATCTGCTATTTTGGTTTTACACCTTATAGCTTCTATTATTGATATAACTAAATTCAGCTTGCCTCTAAAAGTTATCAACTTAGATGTTTCTAACTCTGGCCCCATGACTATCTTCCGTAGAATTATGTGTTTCTTCTACATGGAAGGAAATCCTTCCGTACCTTTCATGTCCCATTTTCTTAGTTGTTTGTGTGAAGAGATCCTCATTAATGCCTCCTTTAAGATTGATTATGGGAAATTATTAACTCTTGCATGTAACCTGTCCTTAGGCTTGATTTCTAAAGATTACAGTTTACGACTTAAATTCCTTGATGTGCATGTGATTTTGCACCTTTCTATTATCTATAACCTTCTATTTTTTCAGGGTTCCTAGATATACTGTGAGCAAAGAGGAATCATGGAAGGTGATAGGGTGCAGACGGAGCTGGATAATTGCAACGAATTTTGCAAGGATCCACTCGTCTCGCATGTTTGTGTTGAAGGTGGCCTCGCTCCTCTGATGGAGAGACTTGTGGGTCATGACCCTAATCTATTTGCTCAGTTTGTCAACTCTTGGAAGGATCATGATGTGACTTTGGGTGGCATCTCCTTTACTGTGGACGAGGAAGTGATAGCGCAAGCAACGGGTCTCCAGAGCACTGGTATAAAGCATATGAAACATTCAAAGACCCAGGACAATGATAGTATGAACAATTTTTTTGTGGGGAATGAGACGTCGGTGCGCAACTAGTTGGGGTTTGAACAAGAGGCTCTCCCTCAGCCGTGGAGCCAAGTGTGTCTTGCCTTGATGCAATATGTCACGCTGGAAGGTAGGTCTATTACTTCTACCATTTCTCTCTGTTGAATCACCTTAGGCATAAAGTTTTATTAACTTTTCCTTTTTAACTGCTTATGGACCTCAAAAATTCTATTGAGAAATGTGTTGAGTCCGTTGCTCTAAATCCTAATGAACCTACTTCCTTGCCGCTCCACCAGGGTCTTATCCTAATACTCTACCACTTCCATCTAGTTTTGTGCCCGCCTAAACCCATTTCAATCGTTTGTATCGAAGAAATTGAGCCTCCCACTATGACCAAATTATCTTTGACCGAATCTAAAGGCCCTATCAGGAAAAATCACTTGGTCTCTGCTGGCTCTCAAAACCCTAAACTTGCTGCTAAAAAGATTAAGGGGAATGAGGGAAATGCCCAAACTAGTGTGACGAATAGCTTGTGTGTCCTTAAGTCTACCCCTGCTAAGACTCCCAGTAAGCCCACCCTGAAAAAGAAAGGCAAGGAGGAGAAGGAGCCTCCGAGCAAAGGGAAAAAAGTTGTGAGCAAGGACTCGTTGGGTGATATGGTAGTTGTGGAGATTGTGGTCATTGGTTGTGATGCTATCATTAGGCACTTTGGTAGGCTAGCTAAGAATAGGAAAAAAGTACAAGTTAAAGATTTAGAAACTAAAGATGAGTTGTCTGACAACATTGATAGTAGGGTTGAAGAGGTGTCGGAGGGTGAGGAGGGAGAGAAGGCTAGTGGTCCCTGCTCCATTCTTGAAAAGGGAAAAGCTCATAAGGAGGTTTCAGTCTCTCACTCTTTAGAACCTTTGGATATTGAGAAAAATGATCCCAACTACATTGTGGGGGGCAAGGAGGAGCTCTGTGTGCTAAAGAAATAATGGAAAAACTAGACAAAAAATTTTGTGGGTTGACTTGCTTCATGGTCAAGTTGGTGCACTATATCACTAGTACCCTATCGACGGTCATGAAGGATGAGATGGAGATGACGAAGATTGAAGATCGTTAGGAGTGGGTCAGAGATGATGTAGTTCATCTTTTCTCTAAGAGTTGGGAGGATGCTAGCTAGTTGGCTACTAGTCTGTTGTTTGTCCGTGTGCTGTCAGTCCACATTTCTATTTTTTTGGCTTAGTGTTTTGTTATGCTTTTTTGGTCTTGGACTTTATTGGCCCTTGTGGCTCTTTGTGAATGGTACAACACCCTGTAAATGCTGCTTACTTTATAAAAAAAAATTAGTGGCTGTAGCATACAAAACAAATATATGAGCATGAAAATGAAAAAGATGAACCTCCTACAATCATGGTTAGTGAATAAAGGTTCATGACTAAAGACATCATGCAAGGTATTAAAAAGCTAGCAATGGGTAAATATTGGTATGTAGACAACCTACAAGTAGAACATCTAAAATATAGAGCTAAAATCCTCAATTCTCAAATCAAGAGAATTTTCAATTAGGTAATTCAAAATGGTTTCTTAGCAGGGTGGACAATTAGCTTGACTATACCTTTGTTTAAAAGTGAAGATGTATTTATAATCGCTCAAATTATCAAACTATAATGGTCAAAGCTCTCTAAGATTTTTGGAAGTATGATACAACATAGGAATAGTAGTTGGGTAGAGGAACAAGGAAAGAGAGCAAAGGGGCGAGCAAGTTTGAGACCCAAACACTCAACTATTTTATCATTATGTCACAATCAAACACCTAGTTAAAAAACTGTTCGAGATAAAAAAAGAGGATGCATATTGTTGCTTTATGGACCTCAAGAAGGTATTTGACATAGTGTTAATGAGAAAATTATGATTTTGAATGGAGGAACTAGGAGTCTTAGTACATTATAGGACAAAATTTCATAGATTCTACAAGAGGTTCAAGACTAATATTAAAATTCTAGTAGGGTTGTCTAAAGGTTTAATGAGTGATATAGGAATCAAAGAAAGTTGCCTTCTACCCCAACTTTATTTTGGTTATATATTAACAAGCTATGAAATTGGATAAACAAATTTGGAGGGAAAGGGGTTATACTTGGTCAAGTATGTGGTGAAACTCCCACTATGTACCAATGACCTAATGCTAATGGTGGAGACAACCCAAGATTTAAGAGATTGCATGTGGACCCTTGAGTTCTTTTGTAAAGTAGGGATGCACGTCAACATTGACAAAACCCAAATTTTGATTTTCTCATTGAAGGGGAGCCATAATACATCTTAGCTACAACTTTCACATTAAATTCAATTAAGACACATGTAGGATGAAAACAATGCAAGGAGGATGGAGAAAATTTTATGTGCTTAAAAACAAATGTAGGAACCTAAAGCTATGGGATTGGAAGATCATTGGGGTCCTATTTGGGTTACTTGTTGTGTTAGGGGTGTTGTATGGTTGTGAGGTATGGGCTAGTAGAATATCTAGTTTGAAATGGAGGCAAATAGAAAGGAAACAAAATCATCTAATAAAAAATAATAGTTTTTAAATCAAGGCTTTAGTTCCCTACAAAAAAATATTTACAAAGACATGAACTTTTCCTTTAAAGGTGATTGCTATGACTAGGTTATTATGTTTCTTGAAAAACAAAAAGACACGAAAAATTAACACGTGGCCTAAGGCTATAAGAGATGAAGATTTTCACAAATAAAACACATGGATGAAATAAAATCACAATAAGTGGAGCATTAACCTAAACAAACACCCAAAACCTTAATAAAATCATTAAAAAACATGTGAATCAAAGGTTTAGAATAATAATGTGGAAGAAAAACAAATAAGAAACGACAACACTATATTATAGAGTTCAACCCAATTTAGAACACTATGAAAAAGTATATAATGCTTATTGCTCAATTAATGACTAGCTCTTATAAATTTAGATGTGAGACTAGGAAAGGAACAACACCTAAGAAAGAGTAGGAAAAAAGAGTATGTTTTTTATACCACAATAAAATAGAAAGAAAAGAACATTTCATTCTTCAATATCTAAGATACTTAGAAATTAAAAATTATTTGGAAAAAACCTATTGAAAAAATTGAAATACCTAAAACATATTTAAAAAATTGAAAGAACTAAGTTGAAGAATGGTACACATCGCTTAAATTTTTGTACAATTGAAACTGATATTGTCCATTTTATTAATTGCTTCCTTGGAGAGAAATTGGAATCCAATTTGGCGCGGCAATTTCTCTACCGTTAAAATAAACCTGCAGAGAGCACCGGCCACTGTTTCAGACGGTTGAAGATTTTGAATTTGCACCTCAAAGCCCCCAA
This sequence comes from Sequoia sempervirens, assembly GCA_007258455.2. Taxonomy (NCBI): domain Eukaryota; kingdom Viridiplantae; phylum Streptophyta; class Pinopsida; order Cupressales; family Cupressaceae; genus Sequoia; species Sequoia sempervirens. The sequence goes on from VDFB02047230.1 coordinate 180,791,932, forward strand.
CGGGAAAAGGACCTTCAAATCACATTTTAAACCCTCGCAAACCCAGACTTACTTCCGCAACTTATATTCATTCCATTTCTCTTCCTGTTATTTCCAGGGTTTCATTTTCCAAGTAATCGAAACGCCGGGCTTATAAATGCAGTGAAATACAGCCCCTGGATTTTGAAGAAATTTGACAGTCTGAGCAATGTTTTCACCGGCTCCGAGGAAGTCGAACGCCGGGCGTCGGAGTGAGAGCTATGGAGGGACGCGCAGCCCGTCGACTCCTGCGTCCACGACGATGCCAGCGAGGCCCTCCACCGGTACACCCGCTCCTTGGACTTCTCGTCTCTCCACCATCGTCAGGTTGTTTTCTTTTCCTGCTTACTTTTTTTTTGGCTTGAAAAATTTTGGGCGAGCTATAGAAAATAAAGTATGAATTATGAGTTATAGTTCGATTACAATGGGTTATACTCAAGATTTTCACCGTTCACAATTTATACTGAATACTAATTATAGTTCGATTTTAATGGATTATAGTTCGAAACGTTGATGCGAAAGATCTTTACACAGTTTGCTTCAAAAATCATACACACAAGTTTAATTTATATTCTTTTGATTAAGAATTTGTAAAAATGAGTTTCGTTTGAATGTATACTGCGGTCAGTATGTTACAACCTTTCCCATATTGGCTGGAGTTATAGGTTTTTTAATTCCTTTTTCATAGGACATCTATTAGTTAGGTTACAGGTTCACGGATATGTTGAGTGAGGTTATATGTCTCCTTTAATGTGTTGTAGGCTAAGTTGGAACCGCATTCTTAAGAAAAGACATATGTAAAGATTCCCAAGCCAGAGGGCAATTTGGGTGCATGAGACTGTCCTTGCGGAAGTATGCAAGTAATGCATTTCTTTCCATTTATGGAAGGCCCTGGTTTGGATACTTGGAAATGGGTGCTGTCTTGGGGTTCAGATTGTGACTTGGATCTGTGCTAGGACCTGATGATGAAAAAAGAATAAGGAGAAATGGAAAGGGGGTGACATGAATAAGAGAGAATGAAAATTTATGGAGGATCAACCTGATCCTAAAAACGAAAAGGAGATAATCAACCAGATTCCCTCAGTTGCCTAATTCTTGAGGACAATCAAGTCTTGTTGAACTTACTACTTCCTAAACTACTCTCCATCGTCACCCTTTTCGGGAGCAGTTGTTATCAGGGTATTGTTCTTTCCAAATTGGATCCCTTTTTAAATCTATTGCTGTTTTCAACAGCCTTACCTGCCACATGTGGTTCTGTACTTGATTATCTTGTCTACATGTCTTTCACTCTAGTAGACATTCATAGCAACTATGTAGTTCTTTTTCGCAGATACATGATTTGAATGGAGGTTATTGTGGAATGCATGTAGGATCTTGTATTTGAGGGGATCGTTATTGGTTGCTACTATTTTATTCTTGTAATGGAAAGTGTTAGCTTCAATAAACACCCTAGTACAAACATGCTTCAAAGAGATTGATGATATTTTGACATTTGAGGTTCCCTCTTCTTGTTCTTTTACAACGTATTCTTTCAGATATGATTTCTTTATTGAGATTGAGCAGACTTGAGATGGCAAAATTGTATGGCATTTTTCCTCAGTGATTTATAAAGTAGTTCTGGTATGTCCTCTTCAAAAACTAAGAATGATTTGTTATGTCAGGTAGAAATTTGCTCTCCTGTAGGATCTCATATTTTAGAGATTCATTGTTGGGTACTACCATTGTATTCTTGCAAATACGTATCTGAGGACAGTCTATAAGGAGCTTGATGATAGTTCAACATTTCAAGTTCTCCGCTTGTTCCTTTATAATTTCTTCCTTCAGGTTTTGTTTTAATATTGAGATTGAGTAGACTCAGAATAGCACATTTGTATGTCGATTTCCTTTAGGGGTTTATAAAGTAATTTGGGTTTGTACTCTTAGAAAATTAAGGACCATCTGTATTGTCAGGTAGAAATTTTTCTCTTATGGTGAAAATATGATGATGGATTGATACATGTATACTTAAAGCTGTACTTTAAGGTAATGGCGATAATTTTTTTACACCATGAAATATATAATATCGTTGTTCAGCATCATTAGTTTTTTTCTATGTACCCGGGGGATATGTCCTTGGGATTTTTTGCCCTGCACCCAAACCGGGAATGTGTTGTGGATGCAAGGACTCCTTGAATATGTTCCTTCACCTTCCTTGATAAAAAAATTGCTCTAGCCTTCCCAGAATGTTCTGGAAATTTGTGAGGACTTCTGGGCATCTCCAATACAGCTAGGGACATCAATGATGTCCTCTGACTGTCCTAGGGATGGCCAGCTGTCTCTGAATAGAAATGCTCAATTAAGAAAAAAAGAGCCAAAATCAATTGAAAATTATTTCAATGTTTTTTCCGTCACCGTTTCAGCAGATTTTCAATCATTCTAAGGCAAGATATCAGCTCTTATAACAGCAGTCATATCAGTGAATTTGAGGAGGTATTTTACGGTCTTTGTTATTGAAATAAGCATTGGAGAGCAGCATTCCTTGTGTCATTTTTGTGACAGTCATAGAAGGATATGCTCAACAATTTGATCACTTCATATAGAACCAGCAGCTCTTCATATATACTATGGTTTCAAACATGCAATTTCATTTTCAAACTGTGGATACTTGAACAGTTTTGGTGATAGGTACTCTAAAATTGATTTGTCTAGGACATGTCAAAGTGCAAGAATTAGAATCAAAGGAGAAGATGAAAAAATGAGTAAATGGTAAAATGGTTATGGAATAGCAGCTTTTTTTCCTTTGTCCATTTAAAGGGAAGAATTTTCTCTTGCATGTGTCAAGCACCATGACCTTAGAAAAAGGAAGATATTAGTGAGTGATCAAGTACTTTGCAAACCTGATCTGAATTCCATAGAAAGTGTCCTTACTTTGCCATTTAATGAGAAATCTCAAAAGATTGATCTAGGAGAATGTGAGATGGTTTAGGACAAGAGTCTTCTTGAAAGTCTCAAAAGCTTGATCTAAGCATTGGTTCAAAAGAGTTTTCTTTTTAATGAAAGCAATTAAATTTTGTTAATACTCTCATTGAACTCTCCAACTCTAGTGTATATGATGAATGCCTTATCAATGTTATCATATGAATATTTGAAATTCCCTTTATTTAAAATTTTTATCCTATTTTTTTATAATAGTCCCTTGTTGTCCTCTAAAATGGCCTAAAAAAATCTATCCCCAAAATGTGTCTCCCTACCCCCTACTATCCCTATCTTAGAAACTTAGTGGAACATTTGTTTTTTTTTTGTCTTCCATAGTTCATTGTTTAGTTGTCTTAGGAAAGTCTCTATGTTATCGGTCCGCCCCTTGGGGCCCTCGAGTCATGGTCCGATCCGTCTGGGGTTCGGGGCCAGTCCCTTGTGGGTTCAGACAGGGTGGGTACTCGAGCGGACGTGCAGCATATTTCAAAGATCTTTTGGTTTTTTATTTTTTTTATTTTTTTACTTTTTTTTGACATAAAAATATTAAATAAAGACCCTAAACCGTAAAATTATGTCTCTCACGAAGGTTTGGGTGGCTTTGAAGGTCTTAATTTGGGTCTTATTGAGAATGCAAAATGATGTATGCCATGAAGGTTTGTGTAGTTTTGGAGGTCTTAATTTGGGCTTGGTGGTAGGAGCTCAGCCCCTTGACCCCGCCCTGTCGCGTCAGGGACGCCACTCTTAGACCTCGCCCACGAGGGGTGTTGCACCCAGACTCCTGCGAGGGGCGTTGCCCCTTGACCCCATGCCCCCAAACTCCCATTGAATTCATTTGATTTGCCATGTACGCTCCAAGTCCATGTTTCCAAGTTTGCCTACAAGTCTTCATCTATAATATCATCATCCATTTGGACAATCTTCCCTGATGCTTACCTGAAAGGAGAAATGCAACAATGTAGTTAATTTTAATATATAATATAACATAACATTCAAGTTTGACTAATTGACATTCTAATGTTTTATATTTTTATGGTGATTTTGTTTATTATACAATATATGATGCTGTGTGTGGTATTTTAAAGTTAATTACTATTGTAAATATGTATATACTTTTTTATTTTTATATGTTTTTGTATGGACAAACACAAAATGAACCCAACCCCCTTTTTTCTTTTGATCAAATCCGCGAACCGAACCCTCAAACCTCAACCCGAACCCGAACCAGTAACTGAGGAAATTATTGTTGTAATCTTTTGTCCACAAAAATCTCTATGAATTGTGAAAATTTTGTTTCGTGTGGTCAAATATTATGATCTTTGTTCAACATCATCAATATTCTATCTTCTAAAGGTCATTGCTTAGTCATCTTGAAAAGTATTGCCCTTAGTTTGTGTCTAATGGCATCTATATGTACTAAAAACTATGAATCCTAAAATGGCCTAAAAAATCTATCCCCAGAATGCGTCTCCCTAGCCCCTATTATACCCGTCTCAAAAACTCGATGGAATATAGGTTTTTTTGTCTTCCATAGGTCATTGCTAAATTGTCTTGGGAAAGTATTGTTGTAATCTTTTGTCCACGAACATCTCTATGAATTGTGAAAATTTTGTTTTGCGTGGTCAAATAATCCTTGTTCAACATCATCAATATTCTATCTCTGAAGGTCATTGCTTAGTCATTTTGAAAAGTGTTGCCCTTATTTTGTGTCTAATGACATCTATATGTACTATAAATTATGAATGGTCTTGTTTGGTATGCTGGTGTAAGGAAGAGAGATATGACAAGTTTTTTTATCAATGAACATTGAATTATTTTGTTATCTTTTTGGTCATTCAATCTTTTTGATTTCCTTTGAGAACCATTTTAAGGGTAAGGCTACCTTGTAGAACTCATGGACAAATTTGCTAGTTCTTTAAAAGTTTTTGATTTTATTCATACTAGTAAATGTTTTCTAGTCTAGAATTACTTCAAGTTTCTTGGGATCTGCTGTTTTACCTTGGCAAAAGTTGTGTCCTAGATACCTGATATCTTTCTTAAAGAAGTTGAAAAGGATAGTTTAGCATAGTGCTTTTTCTATAGGGAGTTTAAGTACTTGTAATGCAAATGCTGTTTCTTGTTATTCTAGCCAAGGATCAATTTATAATTTAATAAAACTTAAAGTAGTTTTCCAAATATAGGTGAATGGTTTTGTTTTAATTATTTATATTATTATTGTAATTGAAAAATACAAATGATAAAGTTAATTTCATACTTAAATTTAAATTAAAAATCTAAATAAAACAAACTAAAATATAATTTAAAAATATACTAAAATTTATTAAAAATAATAATTAAAAAAATGATGTTTATAATAAATAATTTTGAATAAAAAAATTAAATAAATTGATAAAATTAATAGTAAAGAATAAATGCTTTACAAAATAGATTAAACAAAAATAAAAATAAAAATAATATTCCCTTAAATTTATCATTAAATTGTGCCTAAAATTGTGCAAATTTCATCTTAGAAATATTGAATAGGACGGTGTACATGCACTTGGAACTCTATGGAATGCACTACAAGCTCTCTAGATTGAATTTGCATGCATTATGTAGATCTCAGAGTGCATGTACACCATATTGCTCATTATTTTTGACATGAAACTTGTGCTACTTTAGTGAATGCTTTTATCATGTCCACTCAATGTTTTACAAAAAAGTTAGAAAACATACAAATGTAGGTGCGTAGAGGACATGGTAGGGAAAGTGTTGAATAAAAAACACATGACAAAGAGCTAGGAAAACGCATAGCACTACGTTTTTTTAGGATATGAAACCTAGATGTGTTTGGTGCATGGTATTCAAGTTGCATCATCTAGAGGAGGGGGTGGCATATCTTGCAACCTTGCTTTCGTTCATCATTTTCATGAAAATGGTTGTATTTTGTTCATTGTTCTCATGAGAATGACTTTTGCATTTCTAAGGCCAAGAGACATGTTTAGGAATTTGCAAGGGTTGTTGATAGTTGGAAATTTGTCTACAGAGGAGTCGGTTTCAATATTCAAAAATTGATTGAGCTGAAAAATGGATCCTAGAAGCATGGCCGTATGGTTAGTTGATGCCATTTCTAGTTGAGAAGTTGTCTAAGGACTACGGTTGCATGTGTTTCCTTTATAAGATAGTTTTGAAGCCATGGTGTTTGTTGTTAGGGTAGAGTCAGGCTTGGGGCAATTCAGACCATCACAAGAAGGTAAAAAAGCAAGGGATTGGATGTTGAAAACAAGAGGAAAAAGAATGGTGTGGAAATTGCTGATTTTTAGGAAGAGGTGGTTTTCCAATTGCTCCAATGTTTTTGCCATTGCTTAAAATGGATTTGTAGTGGTTTCAACCCAACTTTGACAAAGAGTGGAAGTTGAAGGGTTTTGACCATTTAGTTAGCATTTTTGATGTTTGGACTTCATTATGGCACCAAGGATGAAGGTGGAAAAGGTAGATGAACACATATAACACATTGTGCAAGTGTTGAATCTCAATTGTACCTTTGTATTGTTCAAGTTTTGATTATTGCGAGAGGAAGAACATGGTTTTCGTGATATAGAAACCATTTATAGATGTTTGGAGGTTGTTGAAGTTGATGTACGGGTTCCAATTTGTTCAAGTGAAATTATAAACAATTGTAATTAATTGGATATTAGTGGCATTAGGAGCATGAACTTGCTCTTCTAGAGTTTTCTTCCCTTTTGAGAGATTCTCTAGGTGTATTTGTGTGTTTAGTCTCTTTTATAGTTCGTTTTGCACATGTGTGGATATGTTACCTTGTTTTGCATATTTGTTGCAATATTGAACACAATAAATTAAATTGACAAGTATTCTAAGCAAGTTTTTAGTGGTTAGAAGGTATTGTGTGGATTTAACAAGCAACCATTTAGAATTGACGAATTTTGGAGGGAATCTCCAACATTTAATAGATAAAGCGATATTGGAATAGGGGTTTCTCTAATCTTTGCAAGCATTTGATTGATATAACAAGGCTTTTGATTGGTTATGCACTGTAAAGGTTGTGTAGAATGGAAGTGAGAATTTGGTCCCTTTTGACCTTGAGATTGGTACAAGAGAGTGGAATAGGATAGTGAGATTGATGGCAAGAGACATTAGAGAAATGGACGAGAGCAAGGCATGGTTTAGAAGTTCAAAAGATGATGCTTGTCTCATTTCCCAAATAGTAGGAAAGTTGGAAGGTCTGGATAACATTCTCCATTTCTTAATTGAGAAAATTGGTTATTGCAAAAAAACATGAAGAGAAATCTTAACAAGACCGAGCAAGAACAAGGAGAGACATTGTATGGTGATTTCTTTGAGGCTGAAGTAGAGTTAGATATTCAACCCTTTAAAGGACAAAAAAGTATTTGAGAAGTTGGACCAATTGGTCTCTCAAATGAAGGCATATTTTAGTTTGCATAAAGTTCCTCTCCATTAAAAAGTCTCATTTGCTTGATTCAAGCTATTTGGGCATGCTCTCACATGGTTCAAAAGTTGTGTATTCCTTGCAAATTGGTAATTAGCCACCAATCTCCAAGTGGGAGGAATTTAAGGGCTGCTTGAGCTTTTTTAACCCCATTTGCTTTTAAGTGGGAGCGAGTAGTGCAATTGCATTATCTCAAACAAAGACAAGATCAAAATGTACAAGAGTACACAAGCGAATTTGGAAAGAAAGTTTCTCGATTGAGCAAGGGTTCCATAGACCGTGAAATGCTAATGAAATACATAAGAAAGCTGATTGGGCGCCTCAAGGGGCCTATTTTGATAAGAAAACCTATAGATATAGATTAAGCATGTGCAAGAGAACATTATATGGAGTTGGAAAAAAAAGGGGTACTTTGTATCCTCAAACAATAGAAGGATAATAGGCAAGCATAAGGGCAAATAGAAAAGCAAAACGAATGCCACTACTACTGTCAATTCAGAATGCCATATAGAAGAGAGGTGTTGGAAGTTGGACCTAAAGTTGGCATCTTTGTGAAACAAGAAAAAGAGTGACAAAAAACCACCCATGTGCACAAAGGAAAATAACAGATTGCAGCTCCGATATTGACAAGAGGCTATCATGTGCCATGGTTTGTGAGTGTATGGTTTGTGCGTAGTGAATAACGAGTCTCAAGGTGAGGAAGAACTTACAAACCTCTTCCATATAAAAATTCAATTTAAATGGAAGAAAGTAGATGATTGCTTTGGCACATGCTCTCAAGCAAATCCGATTTCACAAAAGCTGGTTAATGAACTTGGTTTAAAGGCTAGAAGTCACATAAATCAATATTCCTTAGGGTGGTTGAAGCAAGTGGTGGATATCTCAATCACTAAGTAATGCAAACTTAACTTTGGACTCAATCCATAATTTAGAGATGAGGTGAATGTGGATGTGCGAGGTGTCATCTTTGGAAGTCTTTATCTCTACATTTGGGATGTTGTATATCTTAGGAGGAAGAGTTAGTAAATGTTACATTTGATCAGTAAGGACTTCACTCTTAATCTTATGGGTAGGTCCAAAATATCCATAGTGAGTGCTTCTCAAGCCTAGAGGCTACTCAATTCTATTGGTAAATTTGCTTTGTTGTTATTGTGTGGCAAAGAGGAAAAGGGGGTGATTGAGGTCAAATCAGTTTGTGGGACAAACAAAGAAAAGAAGAAAGTAGTGTTAGTTTTAGGATAAGAAATGCAATAAGCAGAAAACACAACTCAAAGACAAAGAACACAATATTTTACCTTGGGAAAACCCTCCTACTTGAGGGAGAAAAACCCAACAACAATATTCTCTTTATATATTAGAAGAATAAGTGCAGAAATTGCATACAAATCAGGCCCTACACAAGCCCGAGTCTAATACAATGAATGGAGACACTTCTCCTTGAAGTGAAATACAAATGATGACATTTTTTCTTGAATGAAATCTGCTGCTTGAAAAAATTGACCTGCTGCTGAAGATATTCAAATTGGACTGAATTGATTGCTTGATCAAATGAGAGGATTTCATCCTCTTTATATGCAAAGCTGGGCGGCCTCCTCTCTAGGTCGGCCCTTAGAAAAATATAATTTATTTATGAAGCAAAGGCTGACCTGCCTTTAATTAAGAGAAAATAGCTCTCGAAGCTATAAAACACTAACACTCCCTCTTAGCTAGGGAGGTATTTTTCAGATATCCTCGTCATGGAGTCTCTCAACATGACGCCCACAATGGCTACACCCATTTGTGGAAAACCACATCTCAGTCTCAGAGATGTACAAGAGTTCATCATGGAGTTTCTCAACATGGTGTCCACAATGGCTACACCCATTTGTGGAAAACACATCTTAGTCTTAGAGATGTACAAAGGTTCATCACAGAGTCTCTCAACGTGATGTTGTCATGGAGTCTCTCAACATGACGTCCACAATGGCTACTCCCATGTGTGGAAAGAAACACATCTCAGTCTCAGAGATGTACAAAGGTTCATCATGGAGTCTCTCAACATGATGTCCACAATGGCTACTCCCATGTGTGGAAAGAAACACATCTTAGTCTCAGAGATGTACAGAGGTTCATCATGGAGTCTCTCAATGTGATGTTGTCATGGAGTCTCTCAACATGATGTCCACAATGGCTACTCCCATGTGTGGAAGGAAACACATCTCAGTCTCAGAGATGCACAAGGGTTCATCATGGAGTCTCTCAACGTGATGTCGTCATGGAGTCTCTCAACATGACGTCTCATCTTAGTCTCAGAGATGAACAAGGGCTTGCACCTCATATTTCCCCGTTTCAGAGAAATATACATTACAACAAATCTTCATGATGATGTGACTCCCTCCGAAGCTCCAAGTACTTGCATCAACCTCCTGACCTCCTTGTCCAAGATTGCCTGCAATGCTTGCCTTAGAGGAAAGGTTTCAATGCACACTTTTGACACTACTGACATGCGAGAGTTTAGGAATGTCCTTCTCGACCTCATCCTAGATCACCCTAATTTGAATAGGTTTGCGGAGCTACCAATGTCAAATTGTCAAATCCAGGTTGGCTGTCTTGTGCAATTCTGTTCTCTGTAGCTGAAGAGGTCTTCCAAGGACTTTAGCACTTGTCCTTGCAACATTGCAACCCACTTAGTTGACACCTTCACTTCTTCTTAGTGAGTCATAGAACTCCCTCTTGATCCCTGCCTCAACATAGAGATTACAAAAAAATCCTCTGGAAGTGAACTCCCCTCCATTGATGGATTTGAGAGCCTTAGTCCTTTTCCTGGACATGATCTCAACTCTTGTCTTGAATTCTTGGAATTTAACTCCCTTTGAATGTCATTTCCTCCTTTTCGAAGTAGCTGATTGCAATGACAATTTGTATAGGTTCTCCATTGTTTAGTGTCTTCATCTTTCTCAATCTTCTTTGTTGATGCAAACTGTCCATCCAAGGTTGACTCAACCTTGTGCCCTCGAGAGATGTCTCTAATGAAGTTATGTGCCACCAACTCAGTCTCATGGCTACAAGCTAAGTCTTCATGTTTGTTCATTTCTCTAGCCGACAGACTTCCTCACCGGATGCCTCAAGCTCTTCCTCCCTTTGAATTCTTTATGCAATCTCTCTCCATCTTGCATTTTAGAAAGATTAATAATAGTTCATAGAATCAAACTACCCTGAAAAGAAATATACAGACCAATGCTAGAAGCATACATGATTTACTATTCCTAATGTTGTTTGCATGAATTATTATTAACTACATGATTATTTAAATCCATGATCATTATTCAAAGGTACAAACATAAAATACTTATCTCTTTAATAGCACTCTTCAGATCTATTTCAAGTGTTTCCAATTTGTCTTGTGCATCCTTGTAGTTAAGTTGCAAGACCTCAATTTTGTTCTCAGCCTCCAATAGCTTTCTAGCGAATCCTCCTTCTTCACCCTCAATTCAGATACCTGCTCAGAAAATTGTTTTGCTTCAGATCCATAAACCTTGTTTCTGCCAACTTCAGCTGTTTTTCAAGATCACATTTCTCTTGTGAAGTAGTCTCCAATAACGACTCCAATTCTATCACCTTCTTTGCATTATCCTCTGCCTTATCACAAAAAACAACCATTAAATCTTCTAGCTCAACACCTCTTTGCCTGGAGTGGCAGCGAACTTGTCTCCAATGATGATTTTGTCTTCTCCTATATGCAGCGCCACTTGTATGCAAGTTACCACGATCTATCCTTGACTCCAATTGTTGATATTCTAGGCTCAAATCAATCAACATAAATCCCCGATTTCTCCTCAAAGGCCAACACTCCCTAAGACAATTTTCCATGATTTTATCTTGCATGAATAACCACCAACAAAGGCTCCAAGTTGCTGAATGTGCTGTGAATGAAGAGCCACAATTTTTTTTTTAATGGTAGTTTTCTATCCTCAAATCGATGAATGCAAACTGTGCAAAGGCTGCGACTTCAACGCCAAAATGCCACGATTTCTCAAGCAATAATATTCTCCAATAATCGACCTGTTTTGTTATTGATTCCAATTAGTAATAAATCGATTCCTTATTATGCCAAGATGACTGGAATAATCTTCAACAAAGTAATCAAAATATCTTCCCTCCTTTTTTTTTTTTCAGAAGACTGTCTTGCTTAGACAAATTTGATTGGATTTTTTGAACCCGCTCTAATACCATGTTAGTTTTAGGATCAGAAATGCAATAAGCAGAAAACACAACTCAGAGACAAAGAACACAATATTTTAACCTGGGAAAACCCTCCTACTCGAGGGAGAAAAATCCAGCAACAATTTTCTCTTTATATATTAGAAGAATAAGTGCAGAAATTGCATACAAATCAGGCCCTACACAAGGCTGAGTCTAATACAATGAATGGAGACACTTCTCCTTGAAGCGAAATACAAATGATGACATTTCTTCTTGAATGAAATCTGCTGCTTGAAAAATTCGTCTTGTTGCTGAAGATAGTCGAATTGGAGTGAATTGATTGCTTGATCAAATGAGAGGACTTCATCCTCTTTATATACAAAGCTGGGCGGCCTCCTCTCTAGGTCGGCCCTTAGAAAAATATAATTTATTTATGAAGCAAAGGCCGACTTGCCTTTAATTAAGAGAAAATAGCTCCCGAAGCTATAAAACACTAACAAGTAGATCTTTGAGTTGTTCTTAGAGCCCACGAAGCTGCCCCTTAGAGCAATTGAACATGAGATCTAACTACTTCTTAATTGCCCTCCTTCCAACATAGGGCTGTACCAACAAAGTCTATTAGAGGTTAATGAAGTAAAGATGTAGCTGAAAACTCATATTGACTAGGGATTTATAAGACCTAGTGCCTTGCTTTGCGGATTTCCCATATTTGTGGTGCTTGAAAAGGACAATACTTGGCATGTGTGTGGATTATGGAGCATTGAGCAAGATCATTGTTGATAATATGTAGCCTCTTGGATCAACTTTAGCAAGCTAAATATCTTTACCAAGCCAGATCTCAAATTTGGGTATCATCAAGTAAGGATAAAAGAAGACATTTGGAAAATTGCATTCAAGACTAGGCAAGTGCTCTTTGAGTGGTTTGTTCTACCATTTGGGTCGTGCAACACTCCAACTAACTTTTCACAATTGATGTATGAGGTATTGAAACCTTTCTTAGACTCTTGTGTGATAGTTTATTTGGATGATATCCTTGTTTTCACTAGGACATATGAGGAGCACATATCTCATCTAAAGCAATTTTAACGAATTTTGAGGGAGAATAAGTTGCTGAACGGAAATAAATGTGAGTTTACTCAAACATCACTTGTCTTCCTTGGATGTGTGGCAGATAATGGAGATTGATCCCACCAAGCTTGAGGCCATTGTGAATTCACCAAGATCTTTTTATATTTCCTAAACAAGAAGTTTTCTTCGGGCTGTCCAATTCATGTGAAAATTTGTCAAAGCTTTCTCCTATATTGTTACTCCATTGCATGTATAACAAAGGTTGGAAAGTGTTTTTGTTGGACTGATAAATGACAAAGAGTATTTGATAAACTTAAGCATAAAATCAGACTTGCATTGGTTCTTGTCTTGCCAAACCCCAACAACCTTTTGAGGAGGACATGGATGATAGTGATTATGCAATGGTGGCTGTTTTATTGCAAAGGGAAGGCCTGTATGATTTCATTTAGAGCTTTTTAGAGGGGCAATCCTAAACTAGTGCACATCTAACAAAGAGGTGTATGCATTAGCACAAATAGTGAAACAATGGAAACACTACTTGGTTAGCAAAGAGATGGTTGCCCACATAAATCATGAACCTCTACGATATTTTCAAGCTCAAACAAAACTCCAACAAGCAAGACACAACAAGTGGATGGGATTCCTACAACAATTTTGCTTGGTGATCAAGTACAAGTGAGGTGTGCCAAACAAGGTGGTTGATATGTTGTTTAGATCACCTCTTCTTTTCCACAACCATTATGCCATGTGTATGCCTTGTTATGACATGTATAATGGTGTATAAGAGAAAATCTTGTCATGAAGCATGTGTAAGAGCATCTATGATGAAGATAGTGGTATGAGAAGTATTATGACACATAAGAGTGTGGTTGTAGGGGAGTTACAATGTCAACTAGGAAGCTTGACCAATATGACACATGCATCTTTTGGGGGAGATTATGGAGCCAACTTGGAGTGCCCAATTTGGTGAGTGGATTATGATTTAGTTATGAGCATCAAGACATAGTAAGAGCATCTTCTATTTTTAGCATGTTGACTCATGATTGAGGGGGTATTGAAATTTGGGCCTTAGATTTGGGTGCCATATTTGGGTCATGGTATTGGCCCATGTTTTGTGGTTTACCACTAATGGTTTCATGTATTAAATATTTTATATATTGGGTGCTTGGATTGGAGCTATGTATGGGTTGTATGGTTGATTTGAAAGTACCATTACCTTGTTGGATTGCTCCAATTTTACACGTAGGTGATACTCCCATAAGGGCATGTCACTAGATATTGTATTGTAATGTTTGTTGCTGATAATACAATTGGGTTGTGCTTTGGAGTGTGGCATTTTTCTTTTCAAAGTGTTATCCTCATGTAAATTATCTTGTTATGGTATAATCTTTTGTATATTCTTTTCTATAATTGTAATATTAATTGTTTTTGTGCATACCTCCTCCCAAAGTTTAGTGTAGAAGTGTATTCTACCTCTTTGCTTCCTTTCAGTTTTGTTGTAAAGGGGAATCCTAAACTATTGCACATGTGACAAAGAGTTGTATGCATTATTGCAAGAAAAGAAAAAGTGGAAACACTATTTGATGGGCAAAGAGATGATGGCTGTCCACATAGATCATCAACCTCTACAATATTTTTAAGCTCAAACAATATTACAACAAGCAAGACACTACAAGTGGATGGGTTCCTCCTATAATTTTGCTTGGTGAGCAAGTACAACAAGATGTGACAAACAAGGTGGCTGATATGTTGTCTAGACCACCTTTTTGTTCTATGGCGAGTTCTCTTTCTTACTTGGAGCCCTTTGCAAAAGAGGTATATGCTAAAGATTATGAGGATGACAAAGATTACATGATATATACAAGCAAACAAATATTTTGTGATATATACAAGCAAATAAAGAGGGCAAAATTGACTGATTTTTAGTCAAATTTAGATTTTTTCCTCAAGGAATGGTTGCTATATGATTTGGGAAATTTGTGTACCAAAAGAAAGAAGGTTGTTCTTATGTGAGGTTCACACCTCAAAAGTCTTAGTTCATTTTGGCATGGCAAGGACACTATCTAGGCATCAAAGCTATGTGCTTTGGCTGCATATGCAAGTGAATGTTTCTAGGTTAATTCATGTTTCAAGTTGTGTTGCATAAGCAAGGCACACAATCACAAGGCGGGGTTTCATCAACCACCTATTCCTTGATTTTTAGTCAAATTTAGATTTTTTCCTTAAGGAAGGATTGCTATATGATTTGGGAAATTTGTCTACTAAAAGAAAGAAGGTTGTTCTTATGTGAGGTTCACACCTTAAAAGTTTTAGGTAATTTTTGGCATGGCCAAGACATTGTCTAGTCATCAAAGCTATATGCCTTAGTTGCATATGCAAGTGGATGTTTCTAGGTTCACTCAGGTTTCAAGTTGTGTTGCATAAGCAAGGCACACAATCACAAGTTGGGGTTGTATCAACCACTACCTGTACCTTGCAGGCCACGAGAGAGCATCTCCATGAACATTGTAGAAGGCTTAGCCATGTCCAAGAGAGGGCATGACTACTTGTTCATGGTGGAACTGATTTAGCAAAATGTGTGTGCTCATACCATGTAAGAAACTCTTAGGCCATTGAAGAAACTAAGTTTGTTTTCATTCATGTGTGGATTGTAATTGGTCTTCTAAAGAGTTTCATTTTAGATAGAGATGCTAGATTCTTGGGGAAGTTTTGTGTATGCTTTGGAAGAGAAGATGGTTACTTAAGTGTACAACCACTTTCATTCCTAAATAGATGGGCAAAAGGAAGTGGTGAACAGCACCTTGGTACAACTCTTTGGGGGCGTAATTAGAAATACCCTAAGTTATGGGACAAAAATTTGACATATGTACAACACTCATACAATAGGACAGTCCACACATTAACAAAATTGTCACTATTTGAGTTTTGTTTACTTGCCTTCTAGTCCCTTTGATGTTGCTTTAGGACAGACACATGAGAAGTTTGAGAATGTGGATTCAGAGGTCCACAAAGTTGAGCAGTTCATTGATAAGATTCAGCAAATTCATCTTTGATTTTAGGAAAACAGTAAGAGTCTCAAGCTATGTATGGGGCATGATTGGCATCAAATAGACAATAAGTGCCAAGTTGGAGTCTATGTATGGGGTTACTTTAGGAAGGTGAGGTTTCAAGGACTAACTAAGAAGCTGGAGCCAATAAGGTATGGTCTGTTTCAAATATTAGAATATTTGGTAGAGTGCTTTTCTATTGGATTTGCCTCCCTACATGAAGGTGTACTCATTCATAAATGTTAAAATACTTTGTTTGTTTGAGTCTTCTATGCATACTAAGGAAGAGGACCTCTTGTTACTTTGCATTGATGATTTAGCTCTAAGCAGCCAAGAGGTGTTGGGGTGTAATGTGGTGCTGGACAAGGTGAGAAGGATAAGAAGAGGAGAGAATGGGATATGCTTAGTGGGGTTGAAAGGTCAACTATTGAACTAGGCAAAGCAGTTTCACAAAGAAGACATGGGAGAATTTCCTCAGTTGCAAAGCCCCTAAGCTTTTGGGGACTAAAAGCCTTTTTAGCGGGGAGGTGTGATCCAAAACATGGATCCTAGAAGCATGACCATGGGGTTAGTTGATGTCATTTCTAGTTGAGAAGTTTTGTAAGGACTATGGGTGTTTGTGTTTTCTTCATAAGACAATTTTCTGAAGCTATAATATTTGTTCTTAGGTTAGTGGTAGCCTTGGTGTGATTTGGAGCATCAGAAGGAGTTTAGAAAGCAGGGGATAAGATATTGAAAAGGAGAAAAATGAGTAGAAACAAAATTGTTGGTTTTCTAGCAAGAGGCGGTTTTGATCCAACTTGGATAGCAAGTGGAAATTGAAGGGTTTTGAGCATTTTGTTTGCATTTCAAATGTTTGGACTTCATTATGGCACCAAGGTTGGACGCACAACAGGCATAAGAACACTTCTTACACATTGTATTACAAGGTTTGTCTCTGAATTCTACCTTCATATCATTCAAGTTTTGATTGCTGCAAGAGGAAGAACAAGGCTTCTATGGTGCAGTGACCATTTGCAATTGTTTGAAGGTTGTTGAACCTGATGTATGGGTTCCAATTCATTCTAGGAACACTTGTAATTGACTAGATATTAGTGGCACAGGGAGCAAGATCTCACTCTTATAGAGTTTTCTTCCCTTTTGAGCAATGCTCCTTGGGGGCATGTCACCTACCAAATATACCTTGTTTCCCTTAGAGGGCGTTTTAATGACGGTAGGAAACATGTCCACCCTGTTCCTTATTTTGCAAAAAATCAAAACCGTCCCTAGTATATGCAAATATTTTAGGGGATGGCTGGGTACATTAGGGGATGGCTATCCATCCTTGAGACAGCCAAGGGATGTTCAAATGACCCCCAATTGTCCTGACATACATACCCAAGCACATTTTAGTTACTGTTTTTTTTTTTTTTTTAACTTGCAACTTTTCTATGCATGTTTGGTTTATGACATGCCCTCTAATTTTTTTTTTTAATAGAAGTGTTTATACTTAGTAATGCTCAATCATTCAGGATTAAGTCCTAAGGTCATGCCCCCACACTAAAAGATATCATGGCTAGGGCGTTGACAATACTAACATTGAACTTCCATTAGAAAAGATCAAAACTTTATTATTTAATAAAGTTTGCAACCCTCAGTTTTATCCAAAGTTTTCAAGTCATTTGTCTAGACTTTTTTGACATGAAGTAGAGACAACTCACATTCATTTTTTATGTTTTATCACCTTGAAATTTGATTGTTGTAGAGATATGCATTAGCACTATAGTTAGCAGATTTGGCGAGTTGCTGAGTACTTGCTAAAAAATCCACTATGAGTTTTTCTAGAGTTAACTTGCAGAGTTTTCTGGCAAGTTTTTGACAATTTTTGGTGAGTTTTCTGGAGAGTACTTGCTAGGTGCTTGGCAAGTTTGAGACATTGACTCATGCCATTTGTTAAAAATATAGATTAAACACTTCAAAAGTGTTTTTTTTGGCTTTATAAGCATTGCTTTTTAGCTCTTAAAAATTATGAAAATGTTGTGTGCCATGAAGGTTTGGATGGTTTTGAAGGTCTCCATTTGGGCTTATTGGTTCGGTCTCTACCCCTTGACCCTGCCATGTATCCCAAAGGGGACATGCTAGGGGTGCTGCCCCTCGACCTTGTTGGGGGCTCTGGAGACTCTACTCTCAGACCTCCATGAGGTATGTTGCCCCCAGATCCTCACTAAACTCATTTGATACATCCTCACTAAACTCATTTGATACATTTTGTAGTTGTATTTTGCATAACATTTAAATTTTTTTATAAAAAATTAAAGTATTTATTAAGTTTGCTGTGTCAGAATTTTTTGGTCTACTGAGTTTGAGTGTGAACTATGCTTTGCACAAGTCCAAAACAATTTTATGTTTGACCAAGTAATATACTATTGATTAATCATGGTCACAACATCTACAAAATACATATACCCTGTTGCGGATATCTGCTTCTTCACAGTTGAAATCATAGTCAAGGATTATCTTGTTTCATACATTGGACAACTTGTTTAGTATACAAGGAATTCCATTGGAAAATTTGGCTTGCTATAGTCATTATATCATTGAATATGAGTTAAGTCATAGTTGGCAAGACTATTATGGTAAATTTGAGATATATTATTTTGAGACGAAATCGCTTTATACAAATTTACAAAGCAAAGTTGCTAAAAAGAATAATGAATGTTTCTGAAAAGACTGAAGTAAACTAGAGAAACAAACTTATCTAATCTAATATTACACTAGTGAGCATTAATTAAATTATCCAAATATTAATTTATTACCCTCCCTTAATGGCCACTCTATCAAGTGCACCAAGATGCCCCCTAAATTTTAATAACTTATCCGGGCTCAGAGACTTGGTGAGAATATCAGCAGTCTGATCCTCAGTTTGAACATACTACAATGCCACTGATCCATATTCGACAAGCTGGCAGATGAAATGACAATGAAGTTCAACATGCCTGGTCCTTTCATGGAAGACTGGATTTTTGGTGATTTTCAGCACCCCTTGATTGTCACAGTACAAGGGGGAAGGTCCTGCTTGAGACGTTTGCATGTCAGAAAGTACCCTTCGAAGCCAAACTTCCTCACAAGCTGCTTTGACAGTTCCCTGATATTCAGCTTCAGTTGAGGAAAGAGCCACTGCCTGCTGTTTCTTGCTGGTCCATGTAAGTGCACTTGTACCTAGATTGAATACATACCCAGAAGTAGACTTCCTGTCATCAACAAAACCTACCGAATCTGAGTTAAGTCATAGTTGGCAGGAGTATTATGGTAAATTTGAGATATATTAAATTAAATGAGATGAAATCTATTTATACAAATTTACAAAGCAAAGTTGCTAAAAAGAATAATGAATGTTTCTAAAAAGACTGAAGTAAACTAGAGAAACTGAAGTAAACTAGAGAAACAAACTTATCTAATCTAATATTACACTAGTGACCATTAAATAAATTATCCAAATATTAATTTAATAGGGAGATGCCATTTGCATAATACAAAAATATATCAATCATGCTTTGCACAACTCATAGGACAATCCCATCTATTAGCATTCCAGCTGAGGTCAAACCGGAACATAACTGGTTGTCTTTTTACCTAATTGTTCTCTTCTGTTAACAAATTTGACTACAAAACATGCAGTTTTGAAGGCTTTATGAAAAATTCAATAATAAATCCCTCAACTGAATATGTACACCAGTTAGGCATGTTTTTATTAACTCATGCTCATCATAATACCTATTCAATCACCCATGCTCACAAAGGCTTTTTAATGTCTATGATGAATGCTTGATCAATGTTATCATATGAACATTTGAAATTTTCTTATATTTTTAAAATTTCCCTATTGTTTTAACAGCTGTCCTTTGCTGTCCCCTAAAACATGGCCATAGAAAAAACCTCTCTCAGAAATGTATCCCCTTGTTTCCTATCATCCCTGTCCTAAAAGTGCTGGGGAGAAGAGCTTTTGAGAGTTTCTATCTTGTTTGCTATGTATTATTGCAATGTTGACCATACTAAATTGAATTAATAAACATTTAAACCTACTTTTCAGTGGTAAGAAGGTATTGTGTGGAGTTAGCATGCAAGTTTCTGTCACTGGTAACTATCTGGAGAGTATCTCCAACCTTTTACAGATTGGTGATCATCAAGAGCATAGAAACAATCACCAAAGCTCAAGAGTGCTACAACTCATGAGGTTTACAATGAGAGCAACTTCTTCCAATGCATATAAATTGTACATTAAACAGACAAGTACAAGTGGAGGGTTCATAAGCATGCACGGTTGCAAGTAGAAGATTTTATGAAGCAACATGAGTGTAATATTCAATAAAAATGCACACAAGTTTAACCTGAAATTTTCCTTAATATTGGGTATAAAACCAATAGGGGAAATTTGTAAAAAAAAATCTACTATAATAATAATTAATATGATATCACATATTAAGACACACGATGAGTACTTTATGGCTTCAAGGATATATTATAACAAAACATATGATAAAGTGATAATTTAAATGCTAGAGTCATAACTAAGGATAGGATAAAATTGAGGTGGTGAAATGGGCTATGAATCAGAAGTATAAGCACGTGCCTTTCTTGCAAGCTGTCTCGAGTCATGCCAGAAACATACGGAGGGCAGATGAACAGTAAGAGGAAGTAGAGGTTATGGTAAGTTCCAATATTGGCTTTGAAATGTTGGGTATTAGATATGTTTCTGAATATTTCTCAAGCAAGATATAGACATGATATGAGCTTTTGTTCTGGACGGAAGCTTTAGATAAACAAAAGCTTGTTTATCAGCTATAAGATAATTTGGATGGAGTGCAGTTACTTTCTAATGCCTTACATTTGTGACATGCATTGATTAACATGGAAGGTGTCTTAATAGTCAAGTGATTTATTATTTTCATAGCAGGTGCTAGTATATTTTCTTTATTTTATTATACCTCTATAACTTTGCATGTTCTATCAAAATCTTTGATTCTTTATGGACTTATCATTGCACAAAGCGAGTAAGTTTGCTATTTCATATTTCCTTTTTTGCTATTGGGATGTCAAGACATATGTGTCATAATGCCCCTTTCCAGTGGAAGATCATACATCACTGACCAGGGGAATATCTGGGGGTGTTTTCTATGTGTTTTCCCTGGATATTCCTTCCCTGCCATCCCATGCCCATAGGTTGGAAATGGCATCCCATCTGCCCCACTAGCCTTGAGGATATTGCAGTATGTTTCTAATGTGTCTCTCTTTCTCTGCTGCTGCCTTTTCTTTTGTTTATTAATACAGAATTTGCTCAAACTGATAGTTATTTATGTCAATGTTGAAGGTGTTCCTGTGATGTTACATTTGTTATGACTGGGACATAACTTAATTTTAATAAGGATACTACTTTTTATGCTCTTTATGGGTTTTGTGTGATATCAAAAATGTACCTTTTGGCTTTCCTGAAAACTTACTAGCGAGGACTTGTTTTGAATTTCAGAACTCCATCAGTGAAGAAAAAAACAGATAAGGCTTCTGGGGCAGATCATACGCAACCTGTATTTGTAGGTGAGTTTCCTCAGCAGGTTCGAAATGCACAAGTAGAATGGCTGAAAACTCTTGCACCAGGCACAACAGGTACTAAGAAATTTTGTAAATAGGTAACTTACTATTTTGTATCTGTGTTTTGTTTACTTTTGTTGTTTATAACTGAGAATACATGCTGACACCAAAATGTTTTTCAGATACTTCAGGGTTCTCTGGTGGTATGGACAAGAGGACAGGGATATGTTGGATGTTCTTTGGAAGGCAAGTATTTGTATGGAGTTACTTGTCTGGTAGTGCTCCTCAAAGGTGTGTTGCCCTCGAGATCCCTTCAGAGATTTGGTCACTGGAAGAAGACGAGACCTGTGCTAAACATGGTAACAGTTGGATAGTCTCAGTGATTCAGTGGGAGGAAGGGATGCATGCAAATACAGAGAGTGTTTTAAAAAATTGCCACTCTGTAGGTATTCTTATGTGCAGTCAGAAAAGCCTAGCTGTCGCATATTGGCCTGATATATTTACATCCAATAATAACACCCCAGTTGTGTGCTTTTTGATGGAGAATGAGCCCGATGGTGGCAACATGCTGCTTGATGCAAGAGTCGCTAGCAGTCGTGGGTTGAAAACTCAATGGGCTGGTAGTATTAGCAGCTCTGACACAACTGTAGTAAACTCCATGGTTGCTTCTCCAATTCCAGGATCTACTTCATATGAATGCATTGCAATAGCATGCCAGTCAAATGCTGAATTATGGCGTCTTGAGTGTAATTCCACTCGTATCAGTTGCCAACGAGTTAGACAGGATGGAGAAGCGAAGATAACATATACCCGTTCTATAATTTGGCGATGGCCTGGTATTGTTTCTAAAGAGCAAAGGGCGGAATTCTTTCTTTTGACAGACCATGAAATCCAGTGCTGGAATTTTGAGGTTAGGCCCAGGGGAGATGTATCAAAACTCTGGTCATATGAAATTCTGAGCACAGGAGATGCAGAAATAAAAAAAGACCTGGCTGGCCAGAAGCGTGTTTGGCTGTTAGATATGCAGGTGAATGATGGTGGAAAGGAGATTACTGTGCTTGTTGCATCATTTTGCAAGGACAGAATAAGTAGTTCAAGTTACACACAATATTCTCTTCTAACATTGCATTACAAGTCATCTGGACAAAAGATGGGCGAAGGCCCTGAGTTGAGTTCTGAAAAAGTTTTGGAAAGAAAGGCTCCAGTTCAAGTGATTCTTCCCAAGGCACGAGTAGAAACAGAAGATTTCCTCTTTTCGATGCGTTTACGGGTAGGAGGAAAGCCAGCGGGATCTACGATGATATTATCTGGGGATGGAACAGCAACAGTTGCACGCTATTGGAATCAAGCCATGCGACTGTATCAGTTTGATTTGCCATGGGATGCAGGAAAGGTTCTAGATGCATCAATTATTCCTACTGTAGAGGATGATGAGGAAGGCTCATGGGTAGTTCTTACAGAGAAGGCAGGTTTGTGGGCCATCCCTGAAAAAGCTGTTGTTCTTGGTGGTGTTGAACCGCCAGAGCGAAGCTTGTCCCGGAAGGGGAGCTCCAATGAAGAAGCTGCAGATGGAGAAAGGCGGAGTCTAGCATATGGGGGAAATTTTTCTCTTCGAAGCCAAGGCTCCGAGGCATTGGAAACCCAAGATAGTAGAGAAAAAGAAATACCAAGAGGAATAAGGCATCGTACTGCCCAAGATGAGGAAACAGAAGCTTTAGTTGGGTACCTATTCCAAAATTTTCTCAACTCTGGAGAAACTGAAGGAGCATTTGAAAAGCTTCATCAAGCGGGTGTATTTGAAAGGGAAGGGGAAATGAATGTATTTACCCGTGCAAGTAAAGCAATTGTTGACACACTTGCAAAACAGTGGACAGCAAGCAGAGGAGCAAATATAGTAGTCATGGCTGCGATATCTTCCCAGTTATTAGAGAAGCAACGCCGTCATCAGCAGTTTCTGCAGTTTTTCGCTGCATCCAACTGCCATAATGAACTACAAAAGAGACAGAGTATGCACTTGCAATACTGAATGCTTGAACTGTTCTTGCTATTATTCTGATATATCAAACAGCACATGCGACTAACCAATTGGCATTTAATATATTCTTTCCTATTTCTTTCCAATAGAAGCAGAACACACACTGCAAATACCGAATAGTTGAACTGTTCTTGCCATTGTTCTGTTATATTGACAAACATATTTCTGATTGAGGATCTTTTTAGACTTTTATATATTTGTTCTTATTTCTTTACAATTGGCTTGTTCTACTTTGTTCCCATTTTCTCTTATTTTTAGCATCTACTCTCCTTTTGAACATTTTATTTTTTATGAGTATTCAACTAGACACACGAATTATTCTCATAACTGGACCTTTTGAATTACAAGCATTCAAATAGTTAATATAAGGGTAAAAAAATGTAAGTGATATGCTATTGGGCACCATAATTGTAAAAGTACATTAATATAGGAAATAATTCATAATATGAGAACATCACTTTGTGTTTTATAAATGTTGGTAATAAGGGGGAGTGAATTTAATTAACCTTGTAATTGAAGGTTACTTGACAATGAGTCCTCACTTTATGCATTCACCCACTCCATTTTCTGAATTAATTGAAGAATGTGGCACAGCTTTTCTGAGTTTGTCTCCTATCTGTTGTTGTGCGTTTTATGACACACAAAACATTTTAGAACAAAGTGTCACAGACGCTCTATTCTCTCTTGAAAAACTACTTCCTATGCTAAGATTGCAAGTGAGGTCATAGGGTAATTCCAATGTTTAAGATGAACGCGGATAGGCTCTGTGGTATGGATGTGATTTGCTGTGGGCACAAGTAAGATTTTGCAAGTTATTCGGAAGAAGTGGAGACATAAATGCAGTACCATTTTGGGTTTTTTGATTTATATAAAAAAAGTGAAAAAAGATTTAGGGTTTAGAGACTTTTATGCTACTCCTAAGAAATCAAGAGAAGACGAAGACTAAGTGAAACCAAATAAACCATACTCTGTTTCGCCACGTTCAACGACAACTACGCAGAGCAAGTGCAATCTTCTAGGAATGTGCTTGTGATTTTCACGTGATAAATAATTGCCATCAGATCGAACAACAATTATTAAAACAGAAGTTAAGCATCCACAGTAAAGCTCAGTCTAACTTTGCACATTGAGTGAAATCATCCACCCAAAGAAAGTATGAGCTCGGTTTCACTAATCTCCGTTATCAATCAATCATTCTTCTAACATACATTTTAATTCAAATCTACTAAGAGAGAAAGAAGATATGCGACCATGCAACTATTCAACAATCAAGTATTCAAGGCACCTCATGCATTTGAACTTCATTATCAAAGTAGTGTTTTCACAACAATCTCATAAAAACTCTCTTTATTTCTAACTATCTCAAATTTGCTCTAACTCTTAATCTCTAATCTCTATATCTCTACCTTCTAATCTTCTAATTCTTATCTAATGAGAAATGAGAGAGTGAGGGGGGGTTTATATAGTTTTTCAAGATTACAAAGAACGGCCGAGATTGATTCAAGATCAATGGCCAAGATTAAATGGAACTAAACCCTAATTAGGGTTTCCAAAACCACAATCAGTTAACTGAAGAGAACACTAGACAACTGGAGTGGCATCCTTATCCACTTGTGCAGCCTCACGTTCGGCGAACCTGGACACTATCAGGTCGACCTCCTCCATGGCAATGTCAGGCAGCATGCTGATGTTGTACTCCAGCAAATCCAAGTTCTCGGCACATTCTGCAAACATAGTCGCCCATGCTGGCTCCTGTAACAAGAAAGAACTTCTGATGGCCATGAAATCGAACACTTTGGTGAAGCCTTCCTTCATGATTGGCCCGGTGGTGGAGAAAACTTTCTGTACTTGCTCTTTCAGAATCCTTGGCTGCAAATGTTTCTTTCGGACAATCTCCTTGTCTAGCATATCTGCAGCCATCTCATAAATTTTACTTTGAATTTCTTTTACTTGTTCCTCGATTCTGACACCATCCTGCTTCACCTTTTCGAGGACTCCTCTCCTTGAGATTAAGGCATAGTACCATCCATTGAAGTCATAAGCTGCTCCAGCTTCGATAACCTTGTCCTCAATCAACCTTTGCTTTGAGATGCCCTTCAGTTCCCGGATGCATGGGATGATCCTGCTCTGAATATCCTCGAGATTATTCCATGATTCTGCAAGATTTGCAACTCGCGAAAGCATGAAGGAAGCCTGTTCATTCACTTGCGCCAACTTTTTTGCAAATATCAACGCCTCTTCTTTCCTTCCAATCATCCAGTCTTTAGCCTCCCTCGCTGTTGTCAACTTCTCTTCGAAGTTTGCACTTAGCTCTTGTGAAGCATTTGGAGGTAAAGGCATCACTTGCTCACCTTCATTTAGTGGCTTTGTCAAGTGCTGGATGTAGTCCTTTAGGCGCTGTATTTCTTTTTTATACTCTTTTTTCTTGGCAACTTCTTTTTCTAATCTGGCCTTGATGGTAGCCACGGAATTGTCCAAGTCTTCAACTTCCTGCCCTTTTGATGTTGGACCTATGTCGACAGTTGTGATAGCATATTCCTCAGGAGCAATCTCGTCTTGAAACTTGTCGGCTGTAGGCACTGCAATTTGCACCGTGCGATTTCCAGCTTCATCTCTCTGGATGGTTGAGAATTTCTTGGCCTTCTTCCTTGGGGCAGTTTGCTCTAATCTGGCCAGAAAATCTATGTCATTGTCCTCCTCAGGAACTTCTACTGGCGCTTTTCTTTTCAATCTTTCCCTCAGCCATTCTGGTACTGTTGGCTGTTCAATTATGTCCTCTTGATTTTGGACGTCCTGCATGTCCTGTACTTCCTGTTCTTCCTGAATTTCTGGCATACTTTGAATTTCTTGGACCAACTGCATATCCTGGATCTCCTGTACAGATGGGTCCTCTTGAATGCCTTTGAGGGCGGAAATCATTCCTTCCTCGAATTCTCCATCCTCGATGTCTGTGTCGTTATCCGATCCTAAGATTTCTGTGTTTGCTGGAGAAGGTTGATCATCATCTTCTACTTGGATTGGCTCTATATTTTCAACTGGAGAAGGGATCCTGGCATTCTCCAAAGATTCTCTATCCATGGCAAGCATTTCTTCTATGTTCCAGGAAGTAGCCGACTGAAGAGGTTTAGACTTGTGCTTCTTCCGAGAAGGGCCTTCATCTATCTCTTTACCCTTGTCTTGTCTTGCAGTTTTATCGGCTTCTTTCCTCTTCTTTGAGTTGGCAGCATCTGTTTGTCCATCTACACGAGATGCACCGGTGTTTGAAGAACATGACTCAGTGTCTCCCATCAACTCATAGGTAAATTGCACATTTCTCTGTTTTAAGACTTCCGCCTGCCGATCTATCCACCACTGAGAGTACTTGAAAACAGGGCGCATCAAAGTGGCTAGATCACCCATCTCAGGCTCGAACCATTTCATAGGTGGAAGCGGCTCATTCTCCTTAAAGCCTGGCTGCACGTATATTCCATCATCTTGAAGTTGGTCAGGTATTTTGAAAAGCTCTGTCGCCCTTATCATGCTTAATGGCAACCTTGACCATAACATTCTCCTTACATCATATTCATTTGCTGCGTTGGCCCAAAAGTCCTCTAGGTCAACTCGATGTTTGTATCTTTCTCCGTCCACTGTTTTGATGTGATGGAGCGGGTCAAAGTTGTTCCGGGATTTGTACGAGATGAATGGATATTGCTGAATCTCCAGTCGAGCAACCTCTGCTGCTTGTGCTGTCGGGCATGACTCCTCCATGTTGCCGATGAAAAACGGAAAGGTAACAGCAACTTTCTGCTTAGGCCTTTGGATATTCTGATACGTTTCTAATTGTCTTAGCACTTCCAACAATACCATCCTGTTAGTCGGATAGACAGGCAGCCTATAAGGATTTCCGGAAAATCCTTGGATTCTGATGTAGGTGAACTTAGGATATTGAATGAACCAGAATCCATACCGACTGATTAGGCTCTTGGCTTCATGCGAGAGTCTTTGGTGAGTTCCGCCTTGAAGAAGCCGGGTGATATACATCAAGAAGGCGTCGTGAGCTCTCCGGAAATGAGACTTCTCTTTCAGCTGCAGCTGCGGGTAGCAATCGTAGACTTTCAATTTCCCCTCGCCATTGCCGACCACGCCTTTGCATGTCAAGCCAGGATACTTATAGTATCTTGCAAGTGAATGTACAATGTAGGAGCTCATGTGAAAATTTTTGGTCTGCTCAAAGTTGACCAACTGTTCGTGCAAGCTGTCACTAATCATCCTGGACCAATTGAACATTTTGACTCCAGTGATTATCTCATCAATAAAATAGTACATCCAATCTTCGAAAGGAGCACCGTGGGCACTGCCTACCATTCTGTTAAGTAGCAGAACAATATCACCATATTCCTCTTTGAAGTGGGTTCTGATCAAATTTTTCGGCATCTTGCTTGCAGTAGGCTTTGGTTTTAATAACCAATTCTTGTTTATGTTGGATGCACAAAGATCCTTCTGACTTTGATAAAGTTTGAGTGCATCCTGCTTGGTGCGATAGGATGTTCGGTTGTACACTGGAATGCCAAAAGTTTCCTGGATTGCTGGCTCGGACAAGTAGGCAAGGACCCTTCCGTCAGGAGCTTCTATCTGTCTGTCTTGTGCGTTGTAGTGTAGTGCGCATTCTGCCATCAGCTCAGGACATTCTTTTGCTGGTGGAAATCCAGCTGCGTGGACGATTCCATTGCGCATCATCCTCATGGCGATTGGTGTAGGCAGACCTCCGTCAGTCCCGTACATTCTCTTCCGGAAGTCTTCAAGATTTACGTGGCCAAGATCAGTGTCAATGACGTGCTCCCACTTGGACTTGATTTTTGATTGTGTTTGCACACCTTTGCTTGCAAACTTCATCTTGGCTGCTTCGAAAAATGGATCTGCAAGAGAAGGTAGAAAGAAAAATCAGCATTCGACATTTAAATCAGTTTGAATGGGCATTCCAGCTGGTAATCAAATTAGACTTCGCGAAAAATAACAAGCTGGAAAGAAAATAAATGGTGAAGTATCATGCTAAAATGAAATGGACAAAATAAATCTGCCTTGTGACTTCTTGGAGACGTGAGATCGTAATCACGATACAAGCTGATAACAGAATATTTCCTTCACTTTGCTGCAAATTTCCTCAACCTTTTGCCTTAAACAATTCTTTTCTCACAACTTTTCTTCTCAAAATCGAGTGATTGCACAAATGAAAAATGAAATCACTTATAGAAGTGAGAGGGTTGATCATTTTAGTAAATTTGCAATGTTTCCTTTGAATCAAGTTCGAACTCATCCTTCACTTTGCTTCAGGATGGCAAGTTCTATCCTTAATAATCACGTCCGGGAAAGTTTCTAATTTCATTCACAGTCCAACAAAACTCTTTTGCTCTCTTTCCAATTTCGAAATTTTCAAGACTTATCTCTTTTTTGGTGTTGGAAAATAAATGATTAAAATAATTAAAATAATTATTTTATGTGTCCATTCCAACCTGTTCGTTTTATTTTTGTCCTTGGCCATTTGATTTTCGAAATTTTTTTCTGCCAATGCCTTAGACGAAATTTTTTTATTTTCTCAAATTTTCTTGCCATGATCTCTGTCATCCAACTTATTTGTCCATGATTTTTTGATCGTTTCCTAAAAATATTTGGCCATGTCCAATTTTATTTGGCCATAAATATTTTTCGTCCATCGTTTCTCTAGCCGTGTCCAATAATTTTCTAACCATAAATTGTCTCTTGTCCAAAATTATTTTGCCATGTCCGATTTTATTTGGCCATTTGCTCTTGATTTTCCACAATTTTTCTAGCCATGGCGAAGATTTTCTTTAGTCACTTTGATACTTGGACATATTTTCTAAGTGCCATGCATTTTATTTTCCAAAGGTTCACACTTAGGCAAAAATTTAATTTTTTCACTTTCCTAAACATGGCGGACTTTAGCTTTGAGATGGCCATTTAATCTTTGCCTTTGGTTATGCCTTAGCCAAATTTATTTCTTTTTCATAGGCGGACTTTAGCTTTTGTTAAGCCATTTCTCCTTTTGGCTAGGCGGACTTTGCCTTGTGGTTGACCATTTCACTTCTTGGCTGGGCGGACCTAGTCATTTTCCTTGCCATTCATCCTTCCTTGGCTATGCCTTAGCCAAATTTATCTTTTGCTCAAGGGGCGGACTTGGCAACTTGGCTTGCCACTTTGGAGGGCGGACTTTCCTCATTGTATTGCCATCAATGCTTTGGATAGGGGCGGACTTTGCTTAATAGCTTGCCATACATCATTCATCAAGGGCGGACTTCTTCATTCTCCTTGCCATTAGACATAGGCAGACTTTGTCATTCTCTAGGCCACTTCACTTCATTCAAGGCGGACTTCAGCCTTTTCTTTGCCATTGGACAGTCATCATGGGCGGACTTTCCAGTTTTCATTGCCATTGGATACTCATCTTAAGGGCGGACTTGGCTGATGGTCTGGCCATTCATTCTTTGCCTTAGACATTTTCCTCTTTTGCCTTGGGCGGACTTCATATTCTTCCTTGCCATTTTGAAACTATCCAAGGGCGGACTTCATGCATTTTGATGCCGCTTGAACATTCTTAAGGGCGGACTTTGACCTCTTTCTGGCCATACATAGGCGGACTTCCTCCTAATGCTTGCCATTTGCCTTGGTTGGAGGGCGGACTTCCTTCAATGTTTGGCCATTGGACAAGGCGGACTTCAGCCTGTTAGTAGCCATTTCCATCTTTGGCTGGGCGGACTTTAACCTGTGGTTGACCATTGCCTCATTGCCTTAGGCATTTCACCTCTTTTCTATGGGCGGACTTTGGCTTGTCACCAGCCATTGCATACTTTGACAGGGGCGGACTTCAGCTTCTAGTCAGCCATTGACATCCTTTTCCTAGCTTATGTTAAAGCGGACTTCATTGATTATTTGGCCATTGCTCAGATTTTTATGCCATTGATACTTGACTAAGGCTGAAGCCTTCACCATTGACTTCCTCTGTACTTCACCATGATCTTGTGAGCTGAAGGTCTATATCTCAGTTTTCTCCATGAATAAATGTTCAGTTTTGCCCAGATTTCTCATGAATTTCCAGATTCTCCATGAATGTTCAGATTTCTTGACTGGTTCTTCGAATTTTCAACCATTTTTGTGATTTTTACCAGATTTCTCTGTGATTTTCCAGAATTTCTCACCAATTTTGAACAAATTTTCCAGATTTTTCGAACTTTTTATGTGATTTTCCAGATTTTACCCAAAATTTCAAAAAAACTTCGAATCGATTTTCTGAGAGTTTCGTTGATCTTTTTGAACTTCTGAGTGGATTTTTGAAACTTGTGACCCTTCTAAAAATAGAAACTTTCTAAAAATAGAAATTTTCCAAAAATAGCAACTTTCCAAAAAAAGACCCTAAAAAATAGGGATCCTAGAATTGCCCAAAAGTGCCAAAAAAGGTCCAAAAAAATAGGGGGCCTGGGGTGAGAAACCCTAAAAACTTGGAGGTGTCGGAATCGACCGAAACGACAGTCGATCTTCGTCTCCCAGGCCTTCTAAGCACGATGGTGGCGTTTATTTAGTGATCCAGGCTAAAATTCATTGACTCGACTCGGGTGACTGTTCAAAATTCAGACTTGAAACCCCCAAACGGAGAGCAGACAAAACGAGGCACGCGAAAGAAAAACCCTAAAAAGCAAACAACAAGGGTCCCCATTTGCAATGGGGCGAGGTGTGAATTAGGTCACAACACTATCATTGCTTGCTTTTCTCTTATGTATTAGAGCCATAGGTGTGTGATGGTCCAGTGAAAATAAGGAGAGGTGTAGGAGAGGAATGGTAACATCCATTTTCTCAAGGAACAGACCTGAATTAATTCTTAAATCCTAGAATTCTGATAAAAGAGAAGCCTAGTGCATTTTTTTGCAGGATTTGGAGGTACAATTCTGAGTTTTGGGGTGCTGTAGTGCTGGTGCAATATTTGATGACAGATTTTACACTTGATTGTGCATAATTGTACAGAAATAGAGGGCAAAAGCTGCTTGAGAAAAGATATATAGATGAGTCCTAGGAAATTAACAATTAAATTTGCATCAAATAGAATCTCATACACAAGGAATGCCATTTAAACTGCAATAAGTAGTCAAATATACTCATGATGAAGGTGTCTGATACTACCTTATGGGATTATCTTCGTAGAATTTTGGGACAATTGTGGGGAAGGCTGTTTTCTTAATTCCTCCGTTGTCGAACACAACATACAATTGTCTTACATTAGAATGATTTTGTTGCTGCTACTTTTAAGAAGCGAGCATAAATGCTATGGTTGTAAACAGTAAACTATTAATATTTTGACAAAGCTGTATAATGTAATCAATAGTGGGTATGCCAGCCATTTGGTTTTAAGGTACAAACAAAAGCTTCCAAAAGTAGCTCTATGTAAGCCTTGTAACCTAAAGGATTGGCCCTGAGGGGTGTGGAATTGACACCTAGGCATGGTGTTGACTCTTGGTGAACTTTTCTGAGAATGTTTGCTCAAATCACCATTTCAGAATTTATTCTATGTTTTGATCCAGCTATAGACTGCACTACACTTCCCAGAAACAGGGAATAGCAAAATAAATGTACACAAGCATACAATGAATAAATTACAAAGCCCAGATTGTTCTTAGACGTTTAGACAACCCTAAGGAAAACTCAACAATCATAAAACACTCAAGTCATTGAGTATCGGTACTCCAACCGGTGAAAACATTGAAACTAGTATTCTTTTCCCATAAACACAATTTCCCAATGCAGTTTCATAGATTGAATGCACAACGTGGTTCAATAATCAATTCAGTAAACATATCATTTACAAGTTCTATTCCAACAAGTAGATCCCTTCATAAGTTCAATTAGATGAAATTCTCAATCCAATTAGGTGTGTTCTCAAACCCAAGGTTCAATTTCTCATGATAAGGGTTTGCGATTTCTCTCTCCTAGTCTCACCAAATCTAGGATTTCAAGTTTAGGTTTCAAATTTTGATTTAATCTATTTACAAGCATTTCTAACATGTTTCAAACCCTCGTGATTCCCTATGTTCGATGCACTTGTTTCTATGAAATTAACTTCCTAGTTTTCTCTCCTTTCATAATTCACTAGATTTTATAATTTCACAATATCAAAACTAATTTGATTTAATTACACATTGTTTCCAAATCAAATACATGTTCCTACAAGCAATCGATGGTTTGAGTTCCTACCTTTGAATTATTAATCCAATATCCTTGTTAAACCTGTAAGCTAAAACCTTCAATTTCTAACTTGAACGCTCTTTAAAATCCTTGCTTCAATTTTTGAATGCTAACAATTGAAATCTGTGTAATTGTGTCTAATTTCTAGATTCTCTAATGCTTTTTTTCTTGCCGAATCTAAAAATTTCATACACTTTTTCCAATTTTGTTTTCTCCCCAAGAAAAAAATAATAATGAATCTAATTGCTTTTATTCAATCTAACTTAAAATTTCTGAAAAATATAATGATTCAAATTGAATGCTTTAAATCATGTTGAGATCCAGGTAGAACTGTGACTTACTTCTCTCTCCTTCTATCTATTCCATTTGCGTTGTTTGCATTGGCCCTTTTGTTATTGCAGCAATTAGACCAATGTATTGTTTACCATATTATATCAGAGAATGTATTTTCAACATCTCTACCTATGTCTTTGGGCAACAGTCATAGAGCTGTTGTGGTCCCATGCTTTCATGTGTTTGTGCTTATTAGTATGCAAAATCCCAGAGCATTTGCTACCTTTCTAAGCTGTCTCACCAATTTTTTTCAACTCTGTTGAGGAAATTATACTCCCCATAAGACAAAGTTGGTTTTGGATTATTAGGTGGTGCTGTTTTCTAAAGCTTACTTCTTGTTCTATGCAAAACAAGTGTAGGGTAGAACTGTATTTTTTTTTAATGGGAGGCCAATCCATTTGCTTAGGCATTGTTGAAAGATCAAGACAGGATTTCATATGAAGTTTTAGTTTACTGGCCAATCCAATGTTACAATGAAGATTGGTGTGTATTGACTTTTCTTCATGGAGATTGAAATTGACTTTGACCTTGTGAATATGGAATTAGTTTCAAAAAACTGCCGCTCAAAGTCATCATCACACTATAATTTTGATCAAAGAAAACTATTCATCACTTAGGTCTATTTAATTCTTCTAGTGTTTGTGCTTTCTAGAAGAAACATATCAAAGCTAATCATGAACTGCAAGAGATAAATAACCATGGTAAATAAAGGCAATAAATGAAACTAAGCATCGCAATTTTGTATCTAGTCTGATAATTTGATTCTATTTAAATTCATCTAAAATGGAATTTAGTGTGGAGTTCACCTGCTTAATAATTAAAAAAAATGGGAATCAAATTGACATGATTGGAATTTGTTCTTTATTCAAATTCAGCTTCGGTCATATTTTGGACCCCACACAACTTTCAAGGAGAAGGCTTAACTAATGTTAATCCTAGTTGATTCTGTTTTGGGCCTTTGGCTTATAATTTTCAACAAAATATTTTTATGCTCACTATATTTTGTTATATATATATGATTTGTTGATTAGTGTATGTAATAATTGAATGTTTAAGTTGTCTACATAATTAGGGAATGTATTCATTTACATGATCATTGAAGGTGTGCTCACTTAGTGTGCAATCACCCAAATTGTTATTTTGAAATAATGATGATGTCTTGCAATAAAGCCATGGATAAAGCTTATACAAATGAGAGTGAATCATCATCTAGCTGGAATTGTTGGGTGTAGGTAATTACTTCTCCTCTGTTCAAGACTTGTTGTAAATGAGTCTTCAGGTGATAGAAGACCTGTGTTACATGGGGACATGCCTCCGCCTTCAACCCTGCATCTCTGTCCCTAAGAGATGTCCTTTGACTATCCCCTATCCTTAGTGATGTTCCTTGATTGTCCTCGGGATGTCTTGGTGTCCCTGTTTTTTAAATTTATACTAGTTAGTTGTTTTGTATAAAAAGAGAAAAAAGGGTGTGGGGGACCCACAAGCCCTCCCATGCCCTTTGTGATAACCATGAGATGATTTTTTATGACTTTTATATAATCCTAGTGTGTCTTCTTTTTTTGCAAATTATTTAGTGAACAATTTGTTTTTATTCTGTCAATATATTGTGTTCCCATGGTTCGAAATTTTTTCAGTTTTTGACAAAAAATCATTGTGTTGTTACAATTTGTCCATAAAACTCTTGTTCTATGCAGATTCATTGCTAGAGCCATTGCTCCATTACTTTACCTTTCAGCTATGTTATTTGGTACCTAGCATCTCAATCCCCGTACTTGGCCTGAACAGGGTAGGGCTTTGGCATCCCTCAGCCACATGTTGGTTGTGTCTCAAGCAACTTGGGTATTGTTGATGCGTATTTTATGACTCACCAAGCACTTTAGAATAAAGAATCCAAAGACACTCTATCCTCTCTTGAAAAACTGTCTAGTATGCTAAGATTGCCAAAAGATCATACAACAATTCCAATGTTTCATAAGTTGGGTGTGGATAAGCTTTGTGGAAGATGTGATTTTGCCAGTAACACAAAGGGATTTACTCTAGCAATTTACCTAGAAGGCAAAGACCTAGATGCAGTGATAAATTTTTTTTGGTTTTCGGATTTCGGATTAAAAAAAATGGAAAAAGAGTGAGGGTTGAGGAATCCTATACTATTCCTATGAACTCAAGAGACAATAAAGATTGAATGAAACCGAATAACAATACTTTGTTTCGCCACGAAATACGACAACTGCACAAAGCAAGTGCAATCTTCTGGGAATTTGTGCTTAAAATTTTCTTACTACGAACAACACCATCAATAGAACAACATCATTCGAAGTAATACAATGAAGCTTCCACATTAAAAGCTCAGTCTAACTTTACGCATTGAAAAGAAATCATCCATCCAAAGAAAGTATGAGCCAAGTTTCACTTATCTTTACGATCAATCTATCATTCCTTTAACATACGTATAAAATAAATTCTAACTTCAAACCATTCAATGAGGAAGAGAAGTAAGTAACCATGCAACCATTTGACAATAAAAGAATTCAAAGCACCTCATGCATCATGAACTTTATTATCAACATAGTCTTTTGCAACAATTTCATAAAACTCTTTCTCTCTTATTATTATGCTATCTATCTATTCTATCTTCTTATGTTTCTCTACCTCTATCTCTATCTGTGTATCTATCTCTCTATATGTCTATGTATCTAATGAGAGAATGAGAGAGGGTTTATATAGAGTTGTTGGAGTACAATGAACAACCGAGATTAATCAGGAATCAACGACAGAGATTAAAAAATAAAACAACCCTAATTAGGGTTTCCAAAAACACAATCAGATAACAGGCAGTGAACTGGAGTGAAGAGCTATTCTTGAGGAGGTGCATCCTTATCCTCTTTGGTTGTAGTATATTGGATGAATTTAGAAACTATCATGTCAACCTGCTCGATCGTGACAGGTGGTAGCGCATTGACCCTGAATTCCAGTAGATCGAGATCATCCGAGCATCTAACAAAAGTGCCTTCCCATTTCTGATTCCTGTTTCTGGAAATTGCGAAAGATGAACAGGAAGTCAGTTGCCTTAGTTAAATTTTGCTTGCAGATAGGCCCAGTGATGAAGAAGATATCCTAAATTTTGTGCTTCAGGTTTTCGAACTGCAAGTTGTTTGCTCGTACAGTGTCCTTTTCCAGTGCATCTGCAGCCATAGCTAGAATCTTCTCCCGAATAAAACTTTTGTCTTCTCCTCAATTCGGATTGTATCTACCTTAATCTCTTCTGTGATTTCACTTCGTATGATCAGTGTCATGTACCAAGTATCGAAATCATAAGCTGCCCTTGGTGCAATTACTTCTCCGTTGACCAACTCTTGCTTCGACATTCCCTTAAGCACTTTGAGACATGGAAGGATTCTGTCTCGAACATCCTAAACATTATCCCATGCTTCTGCCAATGTTGCAATCCTTGAGAGCAAAGAAGAAGTCTGCCCATACGCCAATGCTAGTCTTTCTGCAAACACGACCACATCTTGCTTGTTGCCACTTAGCCATTCTTTAGTTTCTTTAGCTATATTCTTCTCCTCTTTGAACGACTGCTTTCTGCTTGGGCCTTTGGATATTTTGGAAATTCTCCAATTGCCTAAGTACCTCCAGTAGGATCATCCTGTGGGTGGGGTAGATAGGAAGTTTGTATGGATTGCCAGTGAATCCTTGGATTTGAATATAAGTAAATCTAGGAAACTGGATGTACCAGGATCCATATTTACTGATAAGGCTTTTTGCTTCATGTGTCAGCCTCTGATGGGTTTCCCCTTGTAGCATTCTCGTGATGGTCATCAGGAATGCGTCGTGTGCTCTTCTAAAATGAGATTTGGTAGAAAGTTGCAATTGAGGATAACTTTCATATGCCTTGAACTGATTTTCTCCATTCCCGACAACACCTTTGCATATCAATCCAGGATATTTATAGGCTCTGGCCAATAGTAAACGATATAGGAACCCATATGAAATGACTTAGTCCTCTCAAGGTTGATCAATTGTTCATGGATGTTATCACTGATCATTCTTGACCAATCAAACATTCTGACTCTAGAGGTGATTTCATTGATAAAGAAGTACATCCATGTTTCGAAATAGGCACCCTGAGGATTGCCCATTATTCTGTTCAAGAGTAAAACAATGTCACCGTAGTCCTCCTTGAAGTCTGTTTTGCGCAGCTTCTTAGGCATTTTCTTGGTGGAAGCTCTTGGCTTTTCTAACCATGTTTTGTTGATATGGGTCGCACATTGATCTGCTCGATCATCAAAGATTCTCTTGGCTTCCCCTTTTCTTTTGTATGAAGCTCAAACATGGTCTGGTATGCCAAATGCCTCTTGGATAGCTGGCACCTCCAAGGTGCGCCAAAATTCTTCCATTAGGAGCTATAATTTGTCTTTCCTGCGAATTGTAATGTCTTGCACATTTGACCATTAATTCGACACACTGGGTTGCTGGAGGAAATCCGGCAGCTTAGACAATTCCATTGCACATCATTCTGCAGGCAATTGCTGTTGGCATAAGTCCATTTAATCCATACATCCTTTTCTTGAACTCTTCAAAATCCACATGTCCAAGGTCCGTATCTGTAATGTTCTTCCACTTGGAAGTGATCTTCGTCTCCTGTTGGGCTCCCTTGTTAGCGAATTTCATTGGTGCTTTCTTTGATGATCCTCCGGGATTGGTCTGAAGAGCACAAAGATATACTGAGAGGGCGGGGGGGGGGGTGAATCAGTATATCAACAAACTTTTACCCTCTTACTTATTTATCAACTTCAAACTTAAACATACATCAACTATTTGATATGAACCAATTTACACAAGTTGACACAACTTTTATTGAACTGATTTTTACAAAGTAGGCGCCAACCTACAGATTTACAACTAGATAATTTAGTAGGACACAGCCTACAAGGAACATCCAAACCTTTACAACTTTAGTAGGCACCTACCTACAAGGAGCACCAGCCCCTAATGCAAGGCACCAACCTTGATTTGATGGTTGCAAGATGATGTCTTCAATCTGACCTGCACTATCCCAATCCTCCAATCTGCCTTTGGTGATGAATGATCTCACACTTAGCCCACACAAGGAGATGGGACTTCAGATTTAGAATGCTCTCTTACACAACAACCACAATACTTGCAGCAATGATTTGGATAAATATATATGTTTCTCAAGAGCTGTATCTTCCTTATGAAAGAACACATCTATTTGTGCACCCTTTGAAAATCTGCCTTTTCACAAGATTTGTTTATCTCTATTTTCATCAAACCTTTATTTTATTTCCCTTGATCGCCCTTCTTTATTGTTAATTAAGACTGAAGCATAAGCAACAGATCGAATGAATATGTCTTATCAAAATGACTCTTGATAAAGACGTGATTCTTCAGGTTGCATCAAACTTTGTTAAACCTCTTTTCTTTATTTTAATCATTCCTTTTGAGAAAAAGACGTCATTTCAGTTAGTAAACCATCAAGATTAATTCGTGCCCTTTCAATCCTTGACTAAATCTGACTTAGTTATTTAATCCTTCCCTTTAACTAACTGCGATGACCAGCTTTATCGTCAACTTCTTTAGATGATACGTCGCATGTTTCTCACAATCAAATGACGATGAGGCAGCTATCTTAAATTGTGAACTCGATGAACTATACACCCGTAATATTCGACGACTGATATATCCTTATTCAATGTTTGTTTGCCTTTGATATATCCTTGGGTCTTTTATAGCGGTGACATCAATGTGATCTTCCGTCCTTTCCAAGTCACCATAGAGAGTGTGTTGTCTTCGAATAAGCATCCATATCTTATATGTTAGGCACGACTGTCAATAGATTAGAGACCCGATAGCATAAATAAAACATATATTTAATATTGCCCGATAAATATTTGGTGACATATTTGAGTTCCTTCTAGCAGCGACAAAGAGTAAGTGATGGCAATATATGTTCGATAGAAATCTCCTCATCAACCTCGAATCAACTTTACTAGATTGACGCGTAACTATTCTGAACACCCGACACCTCTAAATGGCATACTAGGCGTAACTACAAGTATAAATAATTTTTGTCTACATTCCACATATTCTGGCCGCGATTCCAAATAAGAGTAGTTTGTTGATTTGATTTCGATCTTCAGATGTGATGATATTCACATTAGATCTGTAACAATTCACTTCACACAGATGTCGATCTGTAGGTGGTGTTTATTTTGCTCTATACAGATTTATTTTGCTTTCTCCTAAGATTTTTGATCCTTTCCTGTAACTGTCGTTCCTCCTAGATACGTCTTCTTGTGTGAATTTCAACTTCATTTGAGATATATGCATCTCTCTTATTTCATGGCTCCCTGTTACATATATTTCTTCTACACTTGACTCTGTAGATTGATATAGCAGTTATCTCTACAACGACAAACTGATTTCTGCTTTTCCCTTTTTATCTGCATACGTATACTATACATACTCTTTTCTGGATCTGAATCTGCACATACGTTTTTCACAAGATTTTTAACCCTGTTCTCATATTTGCCTTGTGTCTGATATGTATAAACTTATTCAATATCTTTATCCTTTATGATCTCTATGACAACTTCCAACTGTCTCATCTTGAGCACCTTTGATATCAATGTTTGGGCATATCTGCACGATTTGTGGTGTTTAACAATAATGACAATTTGACATCAATGACAATATTTTCAACAATCTCCCCCTTTGTCATTGATGGCAACTTCTCCAACATTTGGCAACTTGATCCCCTGTTTGCTCCCCCTGTGTCCAATTTCTCCCCCTTTGACATCAATGGCAAAGGGTCTTCTAACAGTATTTCAGCTCCATGAAGCTACAAGGTTTTGTGCGTAGCTCCCCCTGAATACATGCTTCCATCAATTAACCTGATGGATGTGGAACAACTCTCAATTTGTCCCTTAGATATTCAAATGTATCTTTTGGAAGTGGTTTAGTAAATATATCAGCAGTTTGCTCGTTTGTAGTTATGTATTCTAAACACACTTGTCCTTCTCCTACTTGTTCTCTCAAAAAGTGATACTTGATAGGTATGTGCTTGGTTCTTGAGTGCATCACTGGATTCTTGGATATATTGATTGCACTAGTATTATCACAATAGATAGTGCAGGGATAATCATAGTCCACTTTGATGTCTTTTAAAGTTTGCCTCATCCATAAAAGTTGAGTGCAACATGCTGCTGCTGCAATATATTCAGCTTCTGCTGTAGATAGAGAGACCGATTCTTGTTTTTTGCTTATCCACGACACTAGATTACCTCCAAGAAAAAAGGCTCCTCCACTTGTACTTTTTCTATCATCTATATTACCAGCCCAATCAGCATCTGTGTATGCTTCAAGAGTGAAATCATTGCTGCTAGGGTACCATAGACCATAATCCATTGTGCCTTTCAAATATTTGAATATACGCTTTACTGCATGAACATGTGTTTCTTTTGGTGCTGCTTGAAATCTTGCCACAACTCCAACAGCTTGCATTATGTCTGGTCTTGTAGAAGTTAGATACAACAAACTTCCAATCATTGATCTATAAAGTGTTTGATTCACATCTTGGGATTCATCATCTTTACTTAGCTTGCAACCTGTAACCATAGGAGTACTAACAGGATTGCAATCTTCCATCCTAAACCTTTTTAACATTTCTTTCACATATTTGGTTTGGGAGATGAAAATACCTTTGCTTAATTGTGAAATTTGCAGCCCAAGGAAGAAGGATAATTCTCCCAACATTGACATCTCAAATTCTTTTTGCATACATGATGAAAATTCTTTGCACATTCTGTCCTTGTCTCCACCAAAAATGATGTCATCTACATAGACCACTACAATCAATAAGTGTCCATCCTCTTCTTTGATGTATAGATTGCTGTCTACATCTCCTCTTTTGAAACCTTGCTCTTTGAGATATTTGTCAAGTCTAGAATACCAAGCTCTAGGAGCTTGTTTAAGCCCATAGAGAGCTTTCTTTAACTTGCACACATAATCCATGTCTTCTGATAGTAGGAAGCCTTCAGGTTGTTCAATATAAACTTCCTCTTCTAAATCTCCATTAAGAAAAGCAGATTTGACGTCCATTTGATAAACCTTAAACTTTTTGTGACTTGCATAGGATAAAAACATTCTAATTGCTTCAATCCTTGCAACTGGTGCGAAGGTTTCCTCAAAGTCTACTCCTTCAACTTGTGCATAGCCTTTGCACACTAACCTTGCTTTGTTCCTTGTGACTTTACCATCTTCATTTAATTTGTTTCTAAAAACCCATTTTGTGCCAATTACATTCTTATCTTTTGGTCTTGGAACAATTTCCCAAGTTTCATTTTTCTCTATTTGATCCAACTCTTCATTCATTGCATCAATCCAACTTTTGTCTTTGCTTGCTTCTTCAAAAGTTTTGGGCTCAACTTGAGATAGAAAAGCTGCATGACAATCTTCATTGTAATTCACCATTCTCCTTGTAGATCTACATCTATCTTGAAGAATCAAATCTTCAGGATGGTTCTTTTGAACAAACTTGGAAGGTGTCTTTGGTGTCTTCATGGGAGTCTTTTGTGAAGATTCTCCTTCTTTTGCCTCTTCCTCCTTTTCTTCCTCTTGAGAGTCCTCATCATCTTTGTCTTCTTCATTCATAGTTTGAACATGGTGATCACTTTGTCCAACTTCTTTGAATTGCTTTCCTTCATCAACTCTTACATTAGCACTTTCAACAATTTTGTGAGTTCTTTTGTTGTAGCATCTATATGCCTTACTTTTTGATGAGTAGCCAAGAAAGATTCCCTCATCTGCTCTTGTGTCAAATTTGCTCAAATCTTCTTCATCTCTTCGAATGTAGCAAGTGCTTCCAAAAATCTTGAAGTACTTGACAGTTGCTGGTCTTCCTTTCCAAAGTTCATAAGGTGTCTTCTCATTGTTCACTCTTATTTGTGCACGATTTAGAATGTAAACTGCTTTATGAATTGCTTCTTTCCAAAAGGAATCTGCTATCTTGTTTTCATTTAGCATTGCTCTTGCCATTTCTTGAACTGTCCTATTTCTCCTTTCTACAACCCCATTTTGTTGAGGGGTTCTAGCTGCAGAAAATTGCCTTTTAATTCCATGTTCTATGCAGAAATTTTCAAATTCTTTTGAAGTGAATTCTCCTCCTCGGTCTGATCTAAGGCATTTTATCTTGCAGTTTGCCTCATTTTCAACCAGCTCCTTGAATGCTTTAAATTTGTCAAAAGCTTCAGATTTTTCTTTCAAGAATGCAACCCAAGTCATCCTTGAGAAGTCATCAATCAGCAACATAAAGTATCTTTCTCCATTCATGCTTTTGGATTTTGTTGGCCCACAAAGATCTGTGTGTATGAGTTCTAATGGTTTTGATGAAGTATGCTCCTTGGACTTAAAGCTTGACTTTGTTTGCTTTCCAAGTTGACATTCTCTACAAATGATGTTAGAAGGTTTTGTTATCCTTGGCATATCTCTCACAGCATTTGATTTGCTAACTTTGACAATATTATCAAAGTTTAGATGGCCTAGCCTTTTGTGCCACAACCAACTCTCATCCTCTTGTACTAAATTGCAGCTTTCACAATTTATCTCTTTTAGGACATATAAATTTTGTTTCCTCTCAGCTTGAGCAACCAGCTTTCCATCTTTCTTGATATCACATGTATTAGAAAGAAATGTGATACTATGTCCTTGATCACAAAGTTGACTAACACTTAGAAGATTTTCTTTTAGGCCCTTAACATACAAAACATTTTCTGTTTTTGTTCTTCCATTATCTAGACTAAGTGTACCTTTTCCTTTTATTTGTTTTCTTGTATTATCACCAAATCTTAC
This sequence comes from Sequoia sempervirens, assembly GCA_007258455.2. NCBI lineage: Eukaryota > Viridiplantae > Streptophyta > Pinopsida > Cupressales > Cupressaceae > Sequoia > Sequoia sempervirens. The sequence goes on from VDFB02047230.1 coordinate 180,834,674, forward strand.
TGTTCCTTCATCAGTAGGTTCAAGAGAGATGAATTTGCTCTTGTCACCTGTCATGTGCTTTGAGCACCCACTATCAATGTACCATCTATCTTTCTTACTTTCAGCATGTAAGGCAGTTTGGATGAACATTGATTTCTCCTTTTTCCTCCATACTTTGATAGGTATTTCTTTCCTTTTAATAGACTTATCTACCTTCTTGTTTTGTTTTGGAGAGTTATTAAAAACTGACCTACAAGCTTGAGCATTGTGCCCAAGATTATTACATTTGTAGCATAGACCATTATAGTCCATTAAAGGTGTGAAAGGATTATAATCTCTCCTAAGGTAGCTAGAACTATTTTTCACTTTATTTTTACAATCTAAGGCTTTGTGCCCAAATTTGTTACATACAAAACAATAGCCATTAAATGCATAGAAGTGCCTACTATTCAATCTTCTTTTAGAATCAGCACTTATCCAATCTTCTTCTCCTTGCTTTGAGAAAGTCTTGAAATCTTCTTTGGAGTTAGTGACCTTCTTGGATTGTTCTTCAAAACAGCTTCCCATTTTGCTTTGAAGAAAATCTTGAGCCTTCATTAGCTCAATCAGCTTGCTGGATTCTTCACCAATCTTTGAGTGTTGATCCTTTGCTTTCTCCAATTCCAACTTTAGCATTGCTATTTCTTGCTCTAGCTTGTCACATTTCATCTCCTTTGTATTTAGTTTGTTTTTCAATTCATCTTCATTTCTTTCAGCTTCCATGATTTGAGCTCTCAAATCTTCAATGGTCTTGTTTGAATTCTCCAAGTCATTTGTCATTTCTTTGATCTTCAATTTGTACTTGGCAGCCTTCTTCTTCAAGTCTTCATTTTTCTTGTAAGCATAATGCAATTCTTCTTCAAGATCTACTTCCTCTCCTTCATCTTGATCTATTTCTTCTTCTTCTTCACATTCTTGTTCAACTTTTTGTTCTTCACATTCAGCCATAAACAATATTTCATCTTCCTCATTGCTTGAGCTATCTTCACTTTGTTCTTCAGAGGAGCTGCTATCTTTCTTTGAATAAAAGCTTTTCTTATGTTTTTGAAATTTCTTCTTTGAGTTGAAATTCTTCTTTCCCTTTTTCTTATTGCTGATTTCCTTTTCTTCTTCACTAGAACTGCTTTCATTTTGAGGACATTTTGAAGCATAATGTCCAACTTTTCCACAATTAAAGCACTTAAAAGGAAATTTTCCCTTGTATTTTCCTTTTCCTTTCTTAAGTTTGCCCATGAAGTAAGATTCAGCTTCATCACTTGATTTTTCATCTTTTTCTTCATGTTTGTTCTTTCCCTTTTTGGATGCTTTGAATGAGACTTCCTTTTGTGGTGATCTACCTTCAATCCTCATCTCATAAGCAGCAAGAATACCATGTAATTCATCCTTCTTTAGCTGGTCTAGATTTGTTAGTTCTTCCAATGCTGCAACTTTGGCCTCAAATTTTGTAGAAAGAGATCTTAGAATTTTGTCAATAATGAATTCATCCTTGATTTCTTCACCAAGTCCCCTCATGATATTCACTAATTCATCAACACGAAGAAAATATGAAGCAATGTCTTCATCATCCTCCATTTTGAGAGTTTCCAACTTTCTTCTATGAGTTTGCAGCTTAGCTTTCTTAACCTTTGCATCTCCTTCATAAATATTCTGAAGTTTGTCCCAAATTTCTTTTGCTGATTTGCATCTCATGACTTTTGTAAACTCAGAATCTGTTAGGCTGCAAAGAAGAGCATGCTTAGCCTTTGCATTGTTTTCACTTCTCTTTTTCCCTGCTTGATCCGTTGGAGGGTTGGCTGGAGGTGAGTACCCCTCAACAACAGATTGCCATACATCAAATCCAAGTGCATTCAAGTATGCTTCCATCTTGATATTCCAAAATGCATAATTAGTCCCATCAAAGATGGGTGCTTTCACTGTGTTGCTTAGATTCGCCATAAGTGCTCTTAAGGATCTCCTTCAAGCGATTAAGCTTTCAAGAAGGACCTTGCTCTGATACCAATTGAAGAGCACAAAGATATACTGAGAGGGGGGGGTGAATCAGTATATCAACAAACTTTTACCCTCTTACTTATTTATCAACTTCAAACTTAAACATACATCAACTATTTGATATGAACCAATTTACACAAGTTGACACAACTTTTATTGAACTGATTTTTACAAAGTAGGCGCCAACCTACAGATTTACAACTAGATAATTTAGTAGGACACAGCCTACAAGGAACATCCAAACCTTTACAACTTTAGTAGGCACCTACCTACAAGGAGCACCAGCCCCTAATGCAAGGCACCAACCTTGATTTGATGGTTGCAAGATGATGCCTTCAATCTGACCTGCACTATCCCAATCCTCCAATCTGCCTTTGGTGATGAATGATCTCACACTTAGCCCACACAAGGAGATGGGACTTCAGATTTAGAATGCTCTCTTACACAACAACCACAATACTTGCAGCAATGATTTGGATAAATATATATGTTTCTCAAGAGCTGTATCTTCCTTATGAAAGAACACATCTATTTGTGCACCCTTTGAAAATCTGCCTTTTCACAAGATTTGTTTATCTCTATTTTCATCAAACCTTTATTTTATTTCCCTTGATCGCCCTTCTTTATTGTTAATTAAGACTGAAGCATAAGCAACAGATCGAATGAATATGTCTTATCAAAATGACTCTTGATAAAGACGTGATTCTTCAGGTTGCATCAAACTTTGTTAAACCTCTTTTCTTTATTTTAATCATTCCTTTTGAGAAAAAGACGTCATTTCAGTTAGTAAACCATCAAGATTAATTCGTGCCCTTTCAATCCTTGACTAAATCTGACTTAGTTATTTAATCCGTCCCTTTAACTAACTGCGATGACCAGCTTTATCGTCAACTTCTTTAGATGATACGTCGCATGTTTCTCACAATCAAATGACGATGAGGCAGCTATCTTAAATTGTGAACTCGATGAACTATACACCCGTAATATTCGACGACTGATATATCCTTATTCAATGTTTGTTTGCCTTTGATATATCCTTGGGTCTTTTATAGCGGTGACATCAATGTGATCTTCCGTCCTTTCCAAGTCACCATAGAGAGTGTGTTGTCTTCGAATAAGCATCCATATCTTATATGTTAGGCACGACTGTCAATAGATTAGAGACCCGATAGCATAAATAAAACATATATTTAATATTGCCCGATAAATATTTGGTGACATATTTGAGTTCCTTCTAGCAGCGACAAAGAGTAAGTGATGGCAATATATGTTCGATAGAAATCTCCTCATCAACCTCGAATCAACTTTACTAGATTGACGCGTAACTATTCTGAACACCCGACACCTCTAAATGGCATACTAGGCGTAACTACAAGTATAAATAATTTTTGTCTACATTCCACATATTCTGGCCGCGATTCCAAATAAGAGTAGTTTGTTGATTTGATTTCGATCTTCAGATGTGATGATATTCACATTAGATCTGTAACAATTCACTTCACACAGATGTCGATCTGTAGGTGGTGTTTATTTTGCTCTATACAGATTTATTTTGCTTTCTCCTAAGATTTTTGATCCTTTCCTGTAACTGTCGTTCCTCCTAGATACGTCTTCTTGTGTGAATTTCAACTTCATTTGAGATATATGCATCTCTCTTATTTCATGGCTCCCTGTTACATATATTTCTTCTACACTTGACTCTGTAGATTGATATAGCAGTTATCTCTACAACGACAAACTGATTTCTGCTTTTCCCTTTTTATCTGCATACGTATACTATACATACTCTTTTCTGGATCTGAATCTGCACATACGTTTTTCACAAGATTTTTAACCCTGTTCTCATATTTGCCTTGTGTCTGATATGTATAAACTTATTCAATATCTTTATCCTTTATGATCTCTATGACAACTTCCAACTGTCTCATCTTGAGCACCTTTGATATCAATGTTTGGGCATATCTGCACGATTTGTGGTGTTTAACAATAATGACAATTTGACATCAATGACAATATTTTCAACATGGTCATCAACCTGTGAGAAAGAGAATACAATAAACATTCAATTATTTTCCTCTAAAATTTTTTCATACGAAAATTCTAACTTTTAGCTTGTTGGAAGTTAAATTCGATGAAAAACAAGCTGAGTATAACACTTAGTGAATTTTTTCGAAGATAAAACAAAGACAAAGGTAGAAACAATTCATCAAACTTCAAAATTACTATGTGGCTGGCAGTTTAATTGAAAACTTCAAAAATCTGGTTTTTTATTGCCAAAAAAGCAAGCAATCTTTTGAAAATTTCGACCTTCAGCCAACAATTGTATCTCTTTCTTCGTTCTTTCTCCTCGAAAAAAAAATGATTACCAACTCTCAAAATTTCTATCTTTCAAGAAAATTTCTCTCTCTCTCTCTCAATTTCTAACTCTTAAAAAAATTCTAACTCTCGTAAAAAAATACTAACTCTTGAAATGAAGAGAGAGCCAAACTACTTCTCAAATCGAAATTGTAAGTTGATAATGACTTGCGAATGCCTTATAAAGTTGAAAAAATTCGTTCCATTCTCAATTTCATCGAATGGAGACTCCAATTTGTCGAGGAAAGTTTCTAAATTTCTAACCTTTCATCTTTATCCTCATCGAAATTTTGAGGTTTATCCATAGAGTTCGATTTTTCTCTAAGTGTTTTGACATAATTAAAGGTTTTTTATTTGATTTTTTCAATTTTCTCAACCTTTAATTCTTTTATTTTTTCATTTTACCCATGCTTTATTTTAATTTTGCAATTTTTTCATGGGTTTTTCTCTTTCTTTTCACCATGGCGGACTTCCTCATGTCTTAGCCATTTCACAAATTTCCCTTTGGATGTTCTATGCCTTAGACAAATTTTGCTAGGCAAACGTTCATCTTTCTTCACCATGTTCTCCATAAGTCAGACTTGAAGTGTCTTCTTCCATATTTTCTTGAGCAAGGTGAATTTTCATATGTTTATCTATCAACCTTCTAGGCAGGGCGGACTTGGAGGAATCATTTCCATGTGTTTGTTCATCAATCTTCTAGGTATGGTGGACTTTCTCAAAGTTTTGCCATCTTTCATCCCATACTTAGTCAAAAATTTAATCATTTCTTCCAAGGGCGGACTTTCCTTCTACCTTTCCACTTGCCCATACTTAGCCAAAAATTCAATTTCTCTCTCCTACCAAGCTGTGGCGGACTTTCAAGAAGGTTTTCCAAGTGCTCAAGAGGGGTGGGCGGACTTTCCATCCTTCTTTCCATCTACCAAGGGCGGACTTTAAGAGATTCTTTCCAAGTGAAGGGCGGATTTTCAAGAAGTCTTGCCATTTGTGTCTTGAGCATGGGCGGACTTCCTTCATTGCTTTCCATTCAATCCTCTTGGCATAGGTGGACTTTGCTGTGTCCTTGCCATATGCAGGTCGGACTTCACAACATCCTTGCCATCTTTCCATCAGCTGTTGGGCGGACTTTGCATGATCCATTCCTTTCAACCTTCAACTGCTGGGCGGACTTCCTGAACCTTGTGCCATTTTTCCTTCCATTGCTGGGCGAGTTTCTTCAGAATCTCATGCTTTTGATCAGATTTTTTGATTGCTTTTGTATTGCTTTTCATGCTTTTGTTTGATTTTTTCCAAATTTTTGATCTAAAGGACCTGCATTTTGATTGATTTTCTGATTTTTCAATGGCCCTTTGCATGTCCTTTGTGATTTTTGGGTGATTTTTAGTCCAAAAGGCCTGCTTTTTTGATTTTTTCCCAAACTTTTACATTCTTTTTACTTGCTTTGTAGATTTTTTCTGATGATTTTTGCATGCTTTTGTAGTCTAAAGATGGAAACTTTGACTCTTTGACTGGTGGGGACCTTGACACTTGCCAAAAATAGAAAGTTTCTAAAAATAGAAAAAGCGAAAAAGCAACTTTCTGAAAATAGTAAATTCCCAAATGGCCTAAAAGTGCCAAAAACGAAAAAAAGCAAAAAACAAAAAAGCAAAATCCCTAAAAAGTAGGAAGTGTTAGAATTGGGCGAAAGCATAGGCGATCCTTGTCTGCGGGGTCCTCTGAACACTTCTACAACGTTTACGCGCAGTTTAAGGCTTGAAATCTCAACTTGACTTAGGTGATAATTCCATACTCGGACTATAAACCGACAGAGCGAAAGAGCTTACGAAATTGCAACTCAAAACTAAACCCTAAAAACAATCCGGCAAGGGTCCCCATGTGCAATGGGGCGATGTGTGAAATAGGTCACAACAGGTATGTCATGAATATGTCTAAGATTTATGTGGGAGATACCTAGGAGGCCTATGACACACTCAGTGCATAGCTAGTACATGAAAAAAAGAACCCTATTATTTTATTTTCTGTCATACAACAAATGAAACACTGAACAATTATAGCGGCATTTTTTGGTTTGAATTCATGAGTTGCTGAAGTGCAGGATGAACAAAATATTGAACCATTAGTGAGATCCCATGCCAAAGAATTTGAAACCATTGATTTGATTTGCCCATGCCTTCATCACTCAGTGATCTTAGATCTCTCTCTTTCTCTCACACACTCACACACACAATCTATTTATATTTATAATTTATTTACTTTATTGTACAGCTAGTCGTACTGAACTTGAGGAAATTATTTTTGTCCTACTGATGAACCTAAACCCATACCTGACATGAAAACCTAGCCTTTCAATGAAGAAATACACTAAAGTAGTGGTTTTAAGCTGCATTGCATTGAATTTTTTTTACCAATTTAAATTGGCTAAATATTTTTCGAATTAGAAGTTAAGTCTTGACTAGAAATGTTCTTAATTAGTGGTTTTATTCCACAATTCAATTGAATAACGATTTTAGATTTATTCATTATTTACTTAAAAAATAAATAGTAATGTGTTTCTTTTGGAAACATATTTTTCTATGAGTAAATACCAAAGCTAGTGATCCGTGACTTTTGCAGGGTTTGCTCCTTGTTTCTTATGTACATCTGATCCTGAACTGAGTTGAGTGGTTGGGACCAGGATGTTTCTTAAGCTGGGTACATTTTTGTTGAACTAGTATTATAATGCAGTCATGAATTGCTTGCAGCAATGTAATGGTTGTTAGAATGAGTATATTGTGAGTTAGTGATCAGAGGATAAAATCTACAGGAATTCTTGGTGATGGTTTGGAACATTACTATGTGCTTGTGTGGTGCAGAGTGGCAGGGGAAGACAATCTCTTAACAGCTTCTCTCAAATACTCTTAGATAGACTCCTTAATACACCATACAACTAATGAGCAACTTAAGCACTATTTTAACTCCACACACCCAAATGCAATCAGGAGTCTTGGAAATGACTCAGAATCTCTTAACATGGCTAAACTAAGCCAACAAACAAGACTTCTCACTTGGGAACACTTTCATCTATCGCTGCCATACTAGGCCTTGTAGCCTTGTAGCCCTGTCTAATGGGACAGTCAACATAAAATCCTTCTAATGAATGAAACCAGACCAAACTCACTAGTTTTTGACACTTGATACTATCCTCCACAAACCCTTAAAACCACAAGTTTTGACTCCAACACAAAAGGCAACAAATGACCTGTTTTCTAATGCTACAAGGAGGCCTAAAAGACACTTTTCAATGCAAGAATGGTTACCTTGGCACATCCCAACACCCCTAAGCCAATGAATACCTTCCTATACCTTCAACAAACTCATTCCAACTGATCCCAAGTGCCACAAAACAGAAAACTCACAAATCTTGCCTCAAATCAGATTTTTGCAACAAATTTTTTGGCCTGTCACATAGAGATGCCAGGCCTAGGGCATCAATTTATTCTCACCAAACTCCATATTCCAATCTGAAACCTTTTGCATCTTGAAGTATAATACAATCCCTTCCATTCCACCAAAAATCAGATTTTTCCTATGGTGGAATGGAGAGAAACTTGCATTTTATTGATCAAACCCAAGTTGTGGAGGGTTTCAGACTCACTTGTAGTAAAATGCAGATAACTCACTTGATTCTTGATGAAAACGAGTCAAACCACTGCCGAAAGAAAGCTAGTCCAATCCTCTGTCGATCCATTATGGTCTCCTGCCCGTACAGTATGTAATATGGCTGTACCACACGTTTTAGCAGCAATTTTACACACAAAAAATGAAAAACAAAGGGTTTCTCTTATTCAAACTTTCTCCAAACTTCACCATCAACGTGCCTCAACCAAAAGAGGCCTATTTCAACCTTTGACACCTCTTTCCAATGACCTCCAACTGATTTTTGAATTAGTTGGACATTGGAAACAACTGATTTTTAAAATATTCCAAACTAGACTCCTAATTGCCTAGTTAAGGCAATTTATACTACTTCCAAGAAGCTCGATTACAATGAACATTTAAAAGGTGCTAAAACACCACAAAACACATCAAAACATCAAGGAGACTCCCCTCAAATACCTAGTTGCATCAAGGCATCTTAATTCGTTAACTTGCCTAGATGCACCAAGTTCACATGGCGAGGAAGGAGACCTTGTTATTACATCAAAACTTAATACCAAACCTAAAAACCTATTACAAAGCATTCAAGATGGTCCTTAGGACCTTATTTAGACTCAAAGACTCAACACATGAACTCATAACTCACTGCCTATCAAATACTTCAAAATACAAAGAGAAGATGGGTGCTCCTGCACCATTGTGGAGGTATAACTTGTCATTTATTTGTTATATAGTAGCTTGAATAATGATATGTTGCTCTTGTAGTGGCTGATGAAGTGCTATTGAAGTATTTGTAGTTGTTAAAGTGCTGGTGAAGGATATCCTTGGCTGACGAAGATGACAGTATAGTTGTAGAAGTTGGGTAAGCTGCAGAAGAGGTTTTAGTGGTTAATGAAGTGCTGAAGAAAGGCACATGAGGTTGTTGAAGTTTGTGGATATATGAAAACAGATGTTTTGATGATTGGCTGACTATTGATTTGTATAAAGGCTGTGCTTATTGTTCTTTTGCCCATGTGGACTATTTCAGTGAAACAAGATTGATAAAGAAGCAGATCATTTTTGGAGCAGCCACTTGATGAGGTTGTGGCCGTCAATGTGAGTTGGATAGCTGATTTATTTGTGATATCTCACGTTGCTGACCATTAGATTTTAGAATATAGGTGGTTGGGTGGTTTCCTTGGATGGTTGGGTAGTTGCAAATGTGGAACCATTCATTTTCCTCAGCAGCCATTTGTCTTCAGGGAAGTCAATCAATCAAAGAGGAGATACAAGATAAGCTTTGAAACCATTTGGAGGTTAAGTTGACTTGGGAAGTGACTCCTATAGCAGATGTGAACAAAGAAGAGGTGTTAAAGAATTCTTGTGGTTGTAGGAGCATAGGGGAGTTGGGGGAGTGTGATTTAGAAATTGTAATGCCTAGAAAGACTATGTTAATGGCATTGTAATCCTCATATTGGCACTGATTAGATGGGATGCTAAAGGCATACTGTTCCTAGAGTTTTTCAACTGTCTTTGGTTTTCTCCAGAGGAAAACTATTGTGTCATGTGAGCTGTTCTTGTGTGTAATCTTTTATTTTCTTATCCTTGTTAAATTGTTTTGTACACTGGTTTGTTGAGAGTTGAGAGGTGAGCTAATTTGAAAATCTGTAATTGGCGAGTCATTAGGAAACAAATTCAATGATTTATAGGTCAAGTGGTGTCAGATCCTTATGTTTTTGATTGCTAATTAGGGTCTGGGAAATTTATACCATCCACAAGGTTAGGAGGTAGTGAGAATTTGGGTCCTTGTGAATTGAGATCAGAACAGCATAGTGGAACAGGGCTGTGAGAGCAATGGCTAGAGGAGGAGAGGAGGATGGAGAAGTTTGTTTTAGAAGACTCAAAAAAGGTGAGACTACGATTTCCAGTTTAGTGGGAAAGATAGAATGGATGGAGAGCTTTATGCAAAGCATGAGATGAGAAATTAGGTGTGATGCCTAAGCTCAAGAGTGAATAAAATGAGGGAGAAAAATGATTGGCATTAAGGGAGAAAATGTGGGTGCTATTTCCTAAATGAAATAGATCTTTGGAGGATGGAGAATTATCAAAAACTGTTGCGACGACTAAGGATTACAATAGAGATTGTGTTCATGTGAACCACTACTCATGAAATTCAGGTTAATGACGATTTAGTCAAAACTTCACAGTTGAATACCAAAAATCATCACATAAAAAATTACAACTTTGCTTTTTCTTCAAGCTTAATTTTTTCTGAGTGAAGAGTTTGTTTGGATTTTATACTTGACATGGACACAAACCCGGACATGAACCTTGTGACTCAGAAGAAAACTGTATCTATAGTTACATGGAGATTTGGGGATACAAGTAAAGGTATGGGGATGGGGACACCACTCAAATTAGGTTACATGTCTAAATTTATAGATAAATTTAGTTGCCAGAAATTGTGATGGGGAAGCAGCCATATTACAATAATGGAGTTTCTTGGTAACTATGATCATTTCATAAGAGTTGTTTAATAGAACAAAAGACAACTTGGGACAGATAAATTAATGGATGGTATTTTGTTTTGTATATTAGGTGCCATAGAATTATATAGTTTGGTCGATATTAAAGGTTCTTATATATTTACAGTTATTTATGTAATTGTGAAGATTTTCTGTGTTTTGAAAACACATTTGCTCACTTTTGAAGTCTTAGATGATAAATTTGTTTCTACTGAGTTCCTTCTAGTTTTATGGTTCAGCACCTAGAACATGTTTCTCACAACCTCATTTTTAATAACCTATATTTTTAAACAAAGGAATGAATGAATTTGGTGTGATATTTGTTTGCTTTGTTTGATTCAGGGCAAGCCCTACAGACAATAATGGAACATGGTGAAAAACTTGCTGCCATGATCTATCTTAGGGAATTACATAATGCTTCTGCCCAGGCCAGGCCTCTAAACAAGCTGGAATCTTCCCCCATAGACTCCAAGACCAGCGAAGTCAGTGGTTCTCTTTGGGATCTTGTTCAGTTAGTTGGCGAGAAAACTCGCCGGGACAATGTAATGCTGATGGATAGAGAGAAGGCTGAAGTGTTTTACAGTCGGGTTTCATACTTGGAGGAGTTCTTTTCGTGTGTTAACCAGCATCTATCTTATGTCATTGGAAGGGAGATGCCACTTAGGCTGCAAATTGAATGTCTTTGTCAAGTCTCAATTGCTTGCACAGGTGTTGTACGGACTGCCATTCACTATAGAGATGTTCAACACTCATGGTATCCATCACCAGAAGGATTAACACCTTGGTATTGTGAACCAAATGTGAGGGCTGGGCTCTGGAAGGTGGCTTCAGTTATTTTTGAATTGAAAACAGAAGCAGATGTTTCAGAGCCTTCAATGAAGTCAGCGTTAATTGTGCAGCTTGAAGAGTTGACCGATGTTTTATTGGAAGCTTATGCTGGTGCTATTACTGCCAAAATTGAACGCGAAGAAGAATATCGTGGTCTCCAGGGTGAATATTGGAGCAGGAGGGATGTTCTTCTTAATGCATTATATCAACATCTGAAAGACGCTGCAGAAGTTGCCTGTCAGGTTGGAATATGAAAAGATAAAACTAAATATGTGATAATTGTTTAAATCCTTTGAATTAAATGTGCTTTAGAATTAGCTTGTTAGTTTTTTATTACATATTTACTATTCTTGTTTCTCTTACGACTTTTTATGCTTAAGTGCTGTACATTAGATCTTGGTTTTAGGCATAGTTTATTTAGTATCCTTCAATTACTGAATAGCAAAATACTTAGGTTTATTAATTGTACTTAACTTAAATCTTTAGAATTAGTTCTCTTGCATTTGGAATAAAAGAAACATATGTTACTTCAATGTTTTGTTAAATAGTCCAAATCTGTGTTTCAGCAGGTAAAATACACGTGAGTGGTAAGAATGACCCCACCCCTCTTGCCCCCACAGACACTATGGTAATGCTTTGTGTTTCAACAGCTGAAATTTAAACAGTCAGGCCAAGGATTGCAATCCTTATGAAATTGATAAATATTTAATTGTCTTCATATGTTTGTTTATCTGTAAAGAAACCTGAGTTGTTTACATGGTTGAATAAGTAAGAATTAAATTAATAAAATATTTGTTTATTTATGATCAGAGATATGCTTAGCTACTAATAGTTTAAGCTTTTCCATAGTCATGTGGAGATGGGGATTGACCCAAGATGTCATTTTAGAAAAAAAGGTATGGGGAGATGTCCAAATACAAAAATATGAAAGTACAAACAAATTTAAGTTATATAAAGTTCAAAATTATAGTATCAGTGTTAAAACATATGGTCTATATTTTAATAGCACAATCTACTATCACGGAATATGCCTGTCCCATTTCATAGAGTTTCTGTGCCTTCAAACATTAAGCTGCCTTCTTATTTTCTTAAGTACAACTTTGTGCTTTGATAAGAAAAAAATTCTGGTACAAAATAATTAAATACACATGCTTATTTGTGTTTTTTTTTTAGCTCTTTTAAATGGTAAAAAACCAGTGTAAATTGTATGAAATATTAAAGAAAATTCTGATGAAACTTCTATCGGAAGTTTACTGATTTCGGGGGGGGCACTTTTGGGACGTGTACAAAGATGTTAAGAAGCATAATCTGAATTCTTATGACAACTTGAGATGCCTCCATATGTGTTTATGAGATGGGGACATGTTTCCAATATGATAGATGATTTCCAAGGGTTGAGTATGAGTTTTTAGTTAACTACGAGTAGGTATTGAATTTTTGTTTGCTTGTGATTAGAGATTTTCTTAGCAACTATTTATGTGACTAGCTAATATCACATCACGCTCTTACAATGTTTTCTGATCAAAAATCTCATGACAGATGTGCAGATGTAGCTTATTTGCAATAGCTATTATGAGTGAGGAAGCATCTGTCCTAACTTTGCAAATTTTTAATTTCTGTTGTTGTGAATATCTTCAAATAAGCATAGTGGTAAATCTTGGTTGCTTTAGTGCCAAAGTTAGAGATATGTGATGGAGTGGATTTTCAACTTAAAGATCAGGCATTATAGACTTTATTGTACTCTATCACTTTCTTTTAATAGAATACCTTTAATGGTTTTTGTGTCATATTCCTTATGTGATTGCCACCTTATTGGCATCTTGGATATATATATTTTATATATATATATCTCTGCTATCCTAACACATCTTTTTCATCTTGATACTGGATCATGGAGTATGATTCAAAATTTTCATCTAAAAGTTTTCTACATGGTTTTCACAAAACTCCTGTATCATATTTAGTTCTCTGTGAAAACATTATGTTCTTAATCATATTTTGTTGCTTTGTGTGTGTTTACGTTGATTGGTTGGGCGTTTAGACTATCCTTCATTGGATCCTTTGGCCATGTCAAATATGTGGGAAGAAAATACTAGATGAATGTTCAGCAATTATGCCTCCATCTCCAAGTCAATGATGAGTTGTGCCAATATCGGATTTAGGTGTCTTTAACCTAATTGAAGATGGTGACAACTCAAAACATTGTGGAAATTGCTATAGAATATGACTGAGAGATGAAGAGACAATAGATGCAATGTAGTTATTATCAAAGAGGAACAAATGTCCTAAATGGTGTCCTCCAAGTTTGCAAGGTAGGAGTCACAAAACAAATGCTTAATATTTGCTAAGTACTCATCTAAATGAATTTCCTTTGGAAGATGATGAAGATTTTGCTGCATTAAATTATTGGAAGCCCCATCGACATCAACATTGAACTTTGTGAACGTAGGAGAAGGTGATGATGGAATTTTAGTACATTTCATTGATCTACATTGCTAATCCATCTTAAGTATCAATTAAATTTGCGAATGTTAGTGTAGAGGAATCCTTAGTCACAAAATCAATGGAAGTCTTTATGTCATCTTGATGTTAAAGGTCTTGCCATTCATCAAGCACTACAGTTGTATCATGATGATATGGTTATAATTCATCAAGGAGTACACAATTATCCATAACGTGATCATATGGGAATGGGGATTCATCTGAGTGTGCATACACTCCATAGATTTTGGTCCAAAGGTCACAAGGTGTAATATCCTCATTTTCAATGTCCTTATTTGGGCTAGTTTCGTTTTGTCTCACTTACTATTTTTAGTAAGTACTATATTTAGTAATTGGTCTTGGCACCAGTGCAGTGCAGGGTTTCTTGTTTGGGCAGTGTGTGGCAGTTGTTAGGTGAACTCTAATGTTTTGTGCCAGTTTGGTGATTTAGAGTATTTACTATTTTTAGCAGTTGCTATAAATAGTAAGTCTATTTTTGGTAACTGGTCTCAAGCCCATATTGTTCTCAACAGTGTTATTTCTATTGCGGCATTGGAGAGCCTAAGGTTGGATTTAATATTTGCTTTTTATTAGTCACTTAAGTTATTTTTATAAAATAACTTTATAATTTAAGTGAGGGGGTAGGTGGTTATCAAAAAGTACCTTGGTGCCTAATGTGATAATTTAATGTTGTTTTAGAAAGCTGCATAAAGCAAAATAGTTTCCTTATAAGCATAGACGCCTAAGGGATGTATTTTGAATAAAATAAAATAAAAAGGACCCCTTGGCCTAGTTGCACAATGTTGTTTTAAAAGAGGGGCCATGTATTTCAAGTGGATGTCTAGAAAAGAGGTTTATTTATCATTTTTAAAGGTTAATGTTATGCCTCATAAAGTGGGACGCCTAGTTTGGGTTTAATGTCAATTTTAAATTAAAAATCAAAGTGGAATTTTGGAGGCAAAAAATTGGATGCTCTTTTTGGGGTAATTCCATGCAATTGTCATTTCATAAAGTGAAATGTATTCAAATTCAAATGCAAGTTGCCCTAATTCTTCCCTCACTTTATAAATATGAGTTTGAGCTCTCATTTGGATATGGATATTTTGTCAACTTAAGTAGACTTTGCTGGAATTTTTCAAGGATTCGAAAACTGTTGGTTGAGGACGAAAACCCTCTTCTCACGTTGCTGATTTCGGTGGTGAGAGACCCACCCTAGCTTGAGGGAGTGATTCTACATCAGGAATCACCATTGCTTTCAAGAGTTTGGTTGTTCTAGGGTTCTAATATGAAGATTTATGAAGTTTTTTGATATGGGTATCTAGTTTTGGGTGTGTTTGATTCTTGGCTTTGTTTTGGTGGTGATTGGTGGTGATTTTGGGGCTGTCTTTAGAGTTTTGATTGCTTTTCCAGAATTCTGGAAATTACCTATTTGACAGGGTCTGAAAGTGAAAACTGTTTGTAGCTTTGTGCACACTTGGAGTATTGTTCTGGGTATTTGCTCAATGGATTCCTCTCATCTTGGCACCCCATTTCAAGTGCTTGTTTGAATTATTTGCTGGAGGACTGATTTTTAAGGGCAGATTGCCCTATCTAGGAGCCGTGCCATTTGGTGTTCCGGAGATAAGGGTCTGCTGATGTATAGACTCTTAATTCTGCTTTTCTGGGTGTTTGAGTAGCTGGTTTATGGCGTGGGAATCCATGGGTGCTTTGGAATTTTACATATGTGGCATGTAGTGCAAGTTGATGTCAAGTTGCTGCTGCTGTATGAACATTTCCAGGTCTGAAACTGCTATTTCAAGGTCTCAAAAAACATATTGTACTAAGTCTGATTTGGTCTGATAACATTGGCACTTATCATATGTTGTTATTTCAAAATGGAAAGCTATGTTCTTCTTAGTAGTTTTCCTTCTTTATGCAATATTGTCTATGTTTGACATGCATCTATGAAAAACATTGAAAACAAGCAAACCAAATGCATCAGCAAAAAACACAATCAGCATACAGGGTGATATTTGAAAAAAAAAAAATCAGGTGTGTACATTACACAAGGGTACTCAATATGAAAGGTGGTCATTATGATGTCGATTTCAACATTACACATAATTAATCCTTAGATATGATTAGTTTGGGCCCTCCATTAAATTTTTCACCAAAAGAAGTGGGTAAGAACCAATCCATAAAAAATAGGCAAGAGTTTGATCCATCCAAAATGCTTGATGAGTTTGTTTTGCTAGGACTTGCAGTTTCATCTATCCAATTTGATAACAATTGGATGTTTTTAATACACTTTGTTATTTCCTCAGATTAGTCACACTATAGACCAAACCAACAAAGGCAAAAGAGCACCCCCCAATATGAAACTTTATATTAGTGCATGGAATACATAATGCCCCTAAGACAAATACATGATGTCACACTTTAGAAACGATTGCATTTTAATTAACACCTCCCCAAAATAGCTCAATCATGATACCCGTAGCAAGTTACAATTTTTGATGTTTGATATTTTAGTGCGATTACAAGGTTGAAGCTGAATTTTTAATATTTTTACAATGTCAAATGTGGGTGACAAAGCTGAATTTACAATCAAATGATAGAGTAACAACAAATAGCTAACATCAATAGAAGTTGAAAGAAAATTATATTATGGAACAAATTTTGTTAGAAAACTGATTTTCTGAAAAATTCGAGTCATGAGCAGAAATTGATTACATCAATGTTAAGTACTAATAGCAACAGTCCATTTCAAAAACAATTGCATAAAAAAATACCTCCATATGGTTGACATACGGTCCTTTGAAATTTGTCTCTCAAACTAATAGTGTGGATGGAGAGTGGGGCAGGTGCGGAGATATGCAGATTCTCTGTATAGGCAGCAATTTGGTGGGCAGCAAAGGTGGCTTTCTAGTGGTCGATCTAGGAGGCACCATTGGCTAAGCTGGTAATTGAGGGGCATGCAAGTTGAGCCAAGGTCTAGTGAGGTAAGGGTGAAGTTATAGTGGTTGGAGGGCGAAGGTGGTGAGATCTATTAGAGGGGCTGCAATAATGTTGCTGGAATTTTAAATTTGTTGCTTGGTTTGGAGTTTGCTGGCCAGTTAGGAAGCTTAGAATCTTGTGGGGGCATATGGGTAGGGCCACCCTCAATGCCCTTTGCCATGATAGGGTTGTAATACTTCTCTTTGATTTTTATACAATTTTGTTGATATTTTTGTTTTTTTTTTTGCAATATTGGAATAACAGTGTAATGTCCCCTTTTGGGAATGCCCTAAATCTTGCCCTAAAATCACAAGTTTATTGTAGCTAGGGTTATAACTTACAACTTATATACTTCAAGCAAGATAATTCTTGGTTTAGGTCCTGCAATCATGTTAGATAATATTGGAAATATAATTCATATGATCAAAGCCATATATAATAAATGCCTTGTCTACTATGCAAAAGTACATAACTATTTCAAGGCTATATAATCTACCAATATCCATAATGCATAGTGGAAGTTTAATCATAATAGGACTTGGGCGAGAATCATGATAAGTCTGCCTAAAGCTATCCATCTAAGCCCAAGAGCACGCAATGTCTAACCGAGACAACCCATGTCTTGGCCCCAAGTAGTAGGAACGTCCAAACCAAGACAACTCCTCCTTTGAGGTGGCCTACTTAGTGGATACACTTGTATCTGCTTTCCTTATCCACGCTCCCTCATCCATCCCTCTTATGATTGGAACTCCCTGAATCCATCCTAACAATCAGTCATAGTTTGCTTGATAGGAAAGCCTTGAGAAGGGTGCCTATAAACTACTCAATCCATCTAAGCCGAAGAGCATGCAATGTCTAACCAAGACAACCCACCTCTTGGCCCCAAGTGGCAAGAACTCGAAACCAAGACTTTTCCATTTTTGAGGTGGCCTAGTTAGCATGGGAGTGCCCATAAATTGCATCTCCCTAATCTGCTTCCTTCAACCTTACATTTGATTGTTTATAGGATAAAGACATTCATATATATATATATATATATATAATCTATTCATATTCATATTAAAGAATCATAATTACTGATAAGGCTCAATAATTGCTGCTAGCATCATTATTGCATAGTTGTGTATATATATATATATTTATATGTATCTATGTAATTATATTCAATTTACTTTCCTTATTGATTTATCATTTGACTTCATTTATCTCTTCTTGAGCCAACTTCTTAACTTCTTCCCACATATCTCTTCTTCCAAATATGAGTATATCATATTAATGTATCGGTTGCTATGCTCAGGAAATACTCCTATTTCTGTCCTTATTTGTTGTTTCCATATCTCGGTCTTCAAATCTGATTATATTACAATGTTCAAGCTCCCTTGAATGCAGATCTGATTTGATGCCTAATGCTTTCTTTCTTCAACTTCTATATCATTTATATCTTTCTTATGCCTTTTAATGAAGGGACGCATCCCTTAGAAAAGAGACAACATTTCAAACAGTCACAGCCTTTCCTCAATCTCCATCGCTGCCCTTGGAGACTCTAATCATTGCCTTTTTAAGGTTTTAATTACATGTAATGCTGCCTTCAACCATATAGTAATCGCTGCCCTTAATTACCATTATTTTTATAATTGTATTTCAATATGTAAATTATTTGATATATATATTTAAGTTAATAAGTTGTTAAGATTTATATATTTAAGATTTATATTAGGATTATGATTGCTTGAATGCAAGCAATTTTGGGAAGGGTGGACTAATATATATGTTTAAGTTGTTAAGATTTATATATTTTTAATATTTGTTTTGTTATTTATTTTATTTATTTATTTGTATTATATATTTTGGGGTTGCAATTTAGGGGGCATGACAGTCCACCCTTCCCAAAATTGCTTACATTCAAGCAATCATAATCCAAGATGCTCCTAAAGTTACCAAGATCCCCAATCAACCTTGTAGATTTGCTCCTGTTTTGGAATGTGATTAGCTTTTGTTGTGATACTCTATATTGAGTTATGCATTTTGTGTAAACATTCAAACAAAGTTTGAGGCAAGTCTTGTTTCTAATGAGGAGCTCATGGTGTTTTAGTCAAACATCTCTCATTCCCATAAGTAATTGGTACTTAAGTACAAATCTATGGGATTGATCAAATCAATAGTTTAGCATTCCTAGTAAACAATAGGACTTAGATTTATAGGTTTACCCTAATATCCTATTCTTGTCCCATCTTCCAAACAATTGGAGTTTATTACTCTTCATATCTTGGGGAAGTATTGTTTTATTTCACCTGATTCATTATGTCGAAAGTGTTCCTTCATTGAGCTTTTCTGAACTCATTTTGTCTATCCACGGTGCAGACTCGCGGATGGGGCATGCAAGACGATTAAATGCATCTCAACCGTTCATCATTTTTCGCTATTTTTTCAATTGTTTTTCACCCCTTTTTTGCTACTTTCCCCGCCGCCATTGGTTTCCGCTCTCCAAACTCTTCCTCGCTGGTATTGACTTTTCACTTCTCCAATTTGGCGAGTTGCAACTTGAAAATAAGGTTTCGACGAGGGTTTTAGAGTATATTTATTAAAGTTAAAATTATGGCCAAGATTACATTTAGGTTTTAACATTACGACATCATTTGCCCTAAGTAGTTAAGTATATATTAGCATAATTAATATATAATGTATATTTTATATAATAAAAATTTAATTATAAATAATATAATTATACTACTTATTATTATTATATATTATATTCTTTAACAAAACTATTAAAATACATATATAAAATTAATATAATTAATAATTATTATGTTTTTATATAATACAAAATATAATTAATATATTATATATTTTTTATAATACAAATTAAATTATATATAATATAATTATATTTATTATTATATATAATAGTATATAGGTTATATTATTATTATTTTTTGATTTGTAATACAAATGTAGTTAAGTATATATTAGCATAATTAATATATAATGTATATTTTATATAATAAAAATTTAATTATAAATAATATAATTATACTACTTATTATTATTATATATTATATTCTTTAACAAAACTATTAAAATACATATATAAAATTAATATAATTAATAATTATTATATTTTTATATAATACAAAATATAATTAATATATTATATATTTTTTATAATACAAATTAAATTATATATAATATAATTATATTTATTATTATATATAATAGTATATAGGTTATATTATTATTATTTTTTGATTTGTAATACGCAACTGTGGTTGCATGATTTATATTAATTTCCAAAAAGATTTACATAGCATCAAAGCCCGTAGTCAAAGGGTGTAGAAGTTATGTGTGAAATACAACCTAGACCCAAAAAACATAGTTTTCGCCCAACCCTACAACCCAAAACATGATTTTCGACACAACAAAAGAAAATACCCCCAACCTAATATCATTCGGCCTCATCATAGAATTTGCCTTCCTCCACCACAATAGCAAAATCCCTTGCCCATTGAATCCCATTGACATCCACCAATCCAAGGCGACGACTCAGGAAGTCGAAACCCATCTGGGCCCAATGTTTGTGACGAGCAAGGCCGCATGCATCCACATTCATAATGAACGGTTGGCTCACCACATTCACACCTTGATGAAGCATTTGTCCTATATCATCCGGCCACGGGATGCCAACGACGAGTTTTGCCATTGTTATAATGTCCAAGTCGTCCACGAGGATGGCCACCTTAAACACCTGCCTCAGCAGCAATAGGCATTGCACCTTAGGAATCTCCATGTCTAGTAAAGTGGCAAGAAACAAGGATGAGATATCAGAATTCACACAATATCTGTTAGCAGAGATGGAGAAGTCTCGGCCAATCACCATTCTCACAGCTTGGAGACAGAGAATGTCCTTCATGAGGTATAATTTCTAAAGCCTTCAGTTTGTGATGAAACCTAGGAAAGCCGATTGCCTCTTAGAGCCTTGCAACCTCATCGGAGTCTGCATTGTTCACACTATGAAGGCACAAAGCCTACCATCCCAAGCTTAAATAAAACATGCATTAATTTTACACGAATTGCAAACCTTATACTTTTTCAGCCAAAGTGTGCCAAGCTGAATGTGTCCATTGCTGAATGCCATTGAAAGGACATGCCACTAATGGCAGTAGTACTTGGAAATCTTGTTACAGGTAGTTGCAATCTCAGGTCGTAATACGATAGAGCAATGCCAGTATTGCTAGTGCGCCACCTGCCCAAATGTGCCACATCAGATCCAAGGTGGGCTGAAGTTGTTGAAATGGCATCAGGGCAATCAACACTTATGAACATTGCTGAAACACTCATCTGAAGGGGTACCATATTGGGGGCGCTGTCACTTCATCATTTCGAAATAGAAAAGCCCATGTGCCGAATCTAATATAGGTTATATTATTATTATTATTATATATTATATTCTATAATAAAAATTATTAAATATAAATATGAAATTATTATAATTAATAATTAATATATTTTTATATAGTTCAAATTAAATTAATATATAAAAATATAATAGTAGTACTAGTAGTAGTAATAATAATATAATAGTAGTAGTATTAGTAATAATAATATATAAACAAAATTATTTTCTAAATGACCTACCAATTGACCTCATGTACTACACAAATGTATGCAAAAAATAAACCAATTTTTTCCCTAATTGACCTTCCACACCTCTTTAGCATACCCATTGCACACCAAGGTGCAGTTGCTTGTTTAAATTTTTTTTGAAAGGTGAGAATGATCCTGGGATTTGTGAGTTATGGACCCATAATGTAACTCAACATGGGCTTATGTAATATTTTTGTTGTAGCTTGATTTGTATCAAGTTCATGAACATAGAGCTGCTCTAATCAAGAAAAAGAGCTTAGGAGAAGAAAACCCTTGGATGAAATGATATACTTTAGATATTACACATAGGGGTGAATTTGGTCCACAAGGCAATGTTCACTAGATCAATTTGAAAGTTACAAGGTAGATCATATGTGGTATGAACTTGATTGTACATTTAATCTTTTTCAAAAGAAATTACTCTTTAATAGAATAGTTGTGTTCTTGCTTTGGGAAATCTTTTGATATTTTGATGGCTTGATTTCTTGAGGGATAGATGGGTGATGATTGCTTATTGAATGTCAATGAATTGATTCATCCCTTATATTCATTCCTTGAAGGAGTCTCCACCCTTCACAGTTAATGAATAAGCACCCTTCATGGCTGCCTTTGATTATAATACTTCACTTCCAAGTTGATTGTTAGATTTATTTCCTATTGATGGTTTCTTTACAAGGAGATATTCCCCTTTTTATATCTTATTGTTGAGGTAGTCATAGTCTTTCACATTTGAAGGGTCACAACTTTTCATATTTGAAGGGTCACACATCATCACTATTCTTGAGAACCTAATTTAATTCTCTTGCAAAATTACTTAAGGTTCTATCCTCAATTGGATTCTTCAATTGATGGTATGAATGTCTCTCTCAAAAGAAATGCTCTCTCTTTTATATTTCAAGTTTGAGGGGAGTCACACCTTTTCACTTAAATAGTTATAACTCTTCCGTAATTCAATGTTAGATAAGTTAATTTGTTAGTGTGAAGCATTTTGACATACAAAGCTTTTAACATTTTCATAGAGTAATCATATGGAGTAATCTTGTTGAAGACATATCCAGCATGAAGCAAACACATAGATATACGTAGTACATGAAGCACAACACATAAAACACACGTACATCAACGCCACGAAGCACACACCTGAACAACAACACAACCCATGAAGCATACACAGGGAAGCCACAGCCACACACGAACACACATACACATGAAGCATACATAGGAAGAAATCTAGCCACGTCACGAACACACGAAGCATACACTGAGCCACACATGACACAATGCACACATGAAGCATACACACACAACGCATGCACACAGCCAGAGATAATATACATAGACACATGGAATCATGAGACAACAAGGCAGGGTGGGGTGGCAACACATAGGACACGAGAAGTATATATGGAATACATATATGTGCACTTAATGTAATGGGAAAGCAGAAAGCCTGGGTGTATGACACATAGTGGCAGAATACATTTTGAGTCTCCCTGTGTGGCACATGAGGCTAATATATGTCATATAGAGCACACATATGTTGGTGGTATTATTATAGCATTGGTTATAGGCTGGGGCAGTAAAGTCACAAAGCATACACTTGAATACACGTAAGTCACAAAGTATATACATGAATACACGGTATACAAAGCCGCATGAATACATGTAGGTCACAAAGTATATACATGAATACACGAAGTCACAAGGTTTACATGTGAATACACAAAGTCACAAAGTATGCACATGAAAGGCACACACATATATAAATGCATTATTGGCCTACTTAAGTAGAAGGCTAAATAGTTAATTCTAATCAAATGGTGGTTAAAATTGGTTTGTCTGTAGGTTGGCAGGATTAAGGCTTTGATACCAATTGTAATGTCCCCTTTTGGGAATGCCCTAAATCTTGCCCTAAAATCACAAGTTTAATGTAGTTAGGGTTATTTCTTACAACTTAAATACTTAAAGCAAGATAGTTCTTGGTTTTGGTCCTGCAATAATGTTAGATAATATTGGAAATATAATTCATATGATCAAAGCCATATATAATAAATGCCTTATCTACTATGCAAAAATACATAACTATTTCAAGACTATATATATTATAAACTACCAATATCCATAATGCATATTGGGAGTTTAATCATAATAGGACTTGGATGAGAAAAGCATGATAAGTCCACCCGAAGCTATCCATCTAAGCCCAAGAGCTCACAATGTCTAACCAAGACAACCCACGTGTTGGCCCCAAGCGGCAGGAACGTCCAAACCAAGACAATTCCACCCTTGAGGTGGCCTACTTAGTGGATACACTTGTATCTGCTTTCCCTATCCATTCTGCCTCGTCCATCCCTCTTATGATTGAAACTCCCTAAATCCATTGTAACAATCAGTCGTAGTTTGGCTTGATAGGAAAGCCTTGAGAAGGGTGCTTGTGAACTCATCAACCCATCTAAGTCCATGAGCGTGCAACGTCTAACCAAGACAACCCACCTCTTGGCCCCGACCGGCAGAAACGCCCAAACCAAGACTTTTCCACCCTTGAGGTAGCCTACTTAGCATGGGAGAGCTCGTAAAATGCATCTCCCTAATCTGCTTCAATCTTCCAATAATCACTTTATATATACATACATATATATACATACATACATATATACATATATATGTATGTATATATATGTGTGTATATATGTATGCCAACTTACTTTCCTCATTGATTTATCATTTGTCTTATTTATCTCTTCGTGAGCCAACTTCTTCTTAACTTCTTCCCACATATCTCTTCTTCCAAATCTGAGTATATCATATTAATGTATCGGTTGCTATGCTCACGAAATACTCCTCCTATTTTTGTCCTTATTTGCTGTTTCCATATATCTCTGTCTTCAAATCTGATTATATTACAATGTTCAAGCTCCCTCGAATGCAGATTTGATTTGACGCCTAATGCCTTCTTTCTTCAACTTCTACATCATTTATATCTTTCTTATGCCTTTTAATGAAGGGAGGCATCCATTAGAAAAGAGGCAGCATTTCAAATAGTCACAGCCTTTCCGCAATCTCCATTGCTGCCCTTGGAGACTCTAATCGTTGCCTTTTTGAAGGCTTTAATTACATGTAATCGCTGCCCTTAATTCACATTCTTTTTATAATTGTATTTTTTTTTTTTAATAAAAGGGTAAAAACTTTATTGAAATCAAGAAATTAATAGTACATATGGATCACGGAACCCGTAGGCTCCCACAAAGGAAAACACCAGAACATCCATCCAAAACAAAAACCACCATCCAAATAGCCACCAACATCTTATCCCTCCATATCATCAACAATGACCCTCTCTAAATCATGACAATAATGAGGGGATAACTGCCCCCACCCTTCAACCTTCCAATGCTCCAAAGCCCACGTAGCCAAACAGTTAGCAACCCTATTCCATTCTCGTAGAATGTGGGCAAAAGACACCACTTCCAACGTAGACACCTTTGCAAAATCTGTTGAACCACCAACGCAATCTGCCAATTAACCTCAACCACCTTTTGCTCATGCAACATATTAACAATAATATGTGAATCAGATTCACAGATAATCCTACACCAACCCAAGGTACAAGCACGCTCAATGACCCTCTCTAAATCATGACATCTTATCCCTCTATATCATCAACAATGACCCTCTCTAAATCATGGCAATAATCAGGGGATAATTGTCCCCACCCCTCAACCTTCCAATCATCCACATGCTCCGAAAGCCCACTTAGCCAAACAGTCAGCAACCCTATTCCATTCTCATGGAATGTGGGCAAAATACACGACTTCCAACGTAGAGCACCTCTGCAAAATCTGTCCAACCACTAGCGCAATCTGCCAATTAACCTCAACCACCTTTTGCTCATGCAACATATTAACAATAAAATGTGAATTAGATTCACATATAATCCTACGCCAACCCAAGGCAGAAGCACGCTTAATAGCCCAGAGAATCGCCAACCCCTCCATAAATTTGTTAGAGTGCCGCCCTTTATAGATGGAGAAAAAGAAAATAACCGAACTAGAACAATCTTTGCCAACTCCACCAATCCCAACAGGCCCAGGATTACCCCTAGAGGAACCATTTGTATTAATCTTTAGAAAATCCGTCGGAGGAGGCAACTATCTTCCAATCTTTTGAACCTTCTTTTTAGCCCCCTTCCTCTTCTAACACAAGCAGAGACCGAAGTCAACCCTTGCAAGCCCAATCTATTCACAATCTCATCATCATTTCTTTCCAATGGAAAAGCCACTTCACATTTGGCTTCCACTGTCTCTTGGATCATACCAACAATTCTGTGTGAAACCTGTTGAATCATCAACCTATCCCCACAAAAAATCTTACAATTCCTTTCCAACCAAATTTGCCAAAGGATGAATGTAGGACCAATGCACCCCACAATCTGGAGGAAAGAGGCTTGGGAAGGGGGTCTTCCTAGATTGCTCCAGAACTCAACAAGGGAAGAAGCATGGACACAAGGATGTTTCCAAACACCCCACCTCAAATGCCAGACCAGCATAGAATAAGGACAACAAAAAAACAAATGTGAAGAATCCACCTCATTGCAGTCACAAGAACACAAATAGAGGGACCTTGGAATCCCCGCTTTCGAAGATTATCCCAAGTCAAACACCTATTCCAAGCCAGAGTCCACACAAACAATTACACTTTGGCCAAGAGAACTTGTTCCACACATGTTTCCACCAAGGGACCTCCACCCCCCACAAACTTACAAGACAACAACTCCTGATATCCACTAGCCATAGTGAAAGTCCCCTTAGGTTTTCGGCTCCAAGCTAGTATATCCCTATCCCTAAGGGAATTGCATTGTCTACTAGCCAAAATGTTTTGAAGCTCAACACAGTCCTCCTCCAACCTGATAATAGGCCAATCGCAAGGATCCTTCCACCTAGCCACCTCCATCTACCCACATGGATAAAAATTCTTAAAATCACTCAACCTTGACCAACCAGCCTTCAAGAAGCCTTGACAAAGATTTACCAAATTAGGATACTGATGCAAAATGGGGGAAAAACCATCCCAAGAATTAGACCAAAAGAGAGCCTTAACCCCCCTATTACATATCCAGAATAGGCCCTCCTTGATCAGCGTAGCCCATTTCTTAAGCATTCCCCAAATCACAGAACTTTTCCCCACCAGAGGAAACTTGGGAAACTCCTCCTTCAAAACCCTCGGAAGGTACTTGTGGGATAAAATCTTGGCCCAGATATGATCCTGCTCCCCACACCACCTCCAGTAAAGCTTTGCAACCAATGCCAACCTAGACAAAGTTGACTGCCGCAAACCAAGGCCCCCAAGTTGCCTTGGGCTACACACAATATCCCACTTTACCAAGCTTCGCTTGGAAGAGGACAAGCTACCCGCCCATAAGAATTGTCTAGCCAGAGAGTCCAAATCCTTCACAAAACTAACTGGAGTAACCTGTAGCATGCACTTGTAAGTTGGAAGAGCTTGCACCATAGACTTTAGCAACTGAACATGGCCAGCAAAAGACAACTATCTATGAGTCCAATGATTAACCTTCACATGAAATTTGTCCAAAATATTTTGCCACGACTCCTTGGGAAGTCTACCAATAGAGATAGGAATACCAAGAAAAGTTAAAGGGAGAGAACCAATCTAAAACCTCAAGATATGAGCAATCCTTTGCTAAATAAGCCTCAGAGTATTGAAGAAGAAAATGGAAGATTTATCTTCATTAATCCTTTGACCAGAAGCTACAAGATAGATATCCAAAGCCTTGTGCAAATTCGTACCTTCTTTGATCCTAGCCATACCCATCAAGTTAGTATCATCCACAAATTGTGGGTGAGATTGAGGAGGTAGACCATTTCCGTACCCCCATCCCTGGATAATACCCAACTCCACATTATGTTTCACCAGTTTCCCCAGGTCTTTAGCAAGAAGAATAAATAAATAAGGAGAGAGAGGATCCCTTTGATGAAGGCCTCTAGAAGCACTAAAAAGAGAAGGAGGCTCACCATTTATCAACACCGAGTAAGAAGTGGAAGTAACACAACACATAACCCACTGGACCCACTCCTCAGCAAAACCAAAAGCAATAAGAATTTTTTGCAAGAAGGACCACTTCACTCTATCATAGGCCTTTGCCATATCTAGCTTGATGAACATAGCCTTTTCTTTTGAGGATGCCATAGAATGAATGGTCTCAATAGCAATAACCACCCCATCCAGAATTTGCCGATCCTCCACAAAACCACTTTGTTCCTCAAAGATAAGCCCTATAGGCCATCACTTCAGCCTTTCAACAATCAGCTTGGAAATGATTTTATAAACCAGATTACAAAGGGAAATGGATCGAAATTGACTCAGACGATCTACCCCCTCACACTTGGGAATGAGAGCAAGGAATGTAGAGTTCAAAGCCCGCAACATCTGCTTATTTCTTTGAGACTCATGAACCACCTCCAAAAGGTCCAGCTTAATGATATCCCAAAATTCTTGATAAAATTCAATTGAAAAGCCATCAGGGCTCGGAGCTTTCCCTTTCTTCATCTAGAAAACAATAGCCTCTAATTCCTCTAGAGGGATATTGCCCAAAAGATGCTCATTCATCTCCCCAGTGACCAAAGAGGGGATACAAGATAAAACTTGGTTTTCCTCCGCCAAACCATCTTGAGAATCCTCTCTAAATAAAGAAGCAAAGAACTGCGAAGCTTCTCTAGATATATCTTGCAAAGAAAATAAATGCTCACCCTTGTCGCTTACAAGAACATGCATAGAATTACCATGTCTCTTGGCTTTCATCGAGTTGAAGAAGGCGGTGTTTCTGTCTCCCTCCTGTAACCACTCAACTCGAGCCTTCTGTTTCCAATAAATTTCCTCACGCAACTCACACTCTTCCAAAGCTTTCTAGTGCAGGAGCACCTTGTGAATTTTATGTCTCAATCAAGCAATCTTGTAAAATTTGAATCTCCACTCATGCAAAGTTTGATTTTCATCATGTAAAGCATGTAAAGAGGTCATTACTAATGTATTTGAGTCACTTGATTAGGTTTGTAGGTGATTGTGAGGTCAAGTTCTCAAAAGTTGCAAATATTGCAATTATTGTTAAAAATGTAAAAATGCAAACAATGAAGGAAGATGAAGAGTCATTTGTGAAAAGGGAAGGTTTAGTCGTTAGAAGTTGAAGGGGCAGTTATATTAAATGATG
>VDFB02047230.1:180863426-180888772 GCA_007258455.2 Sequoia sempervirens
CCGAAGGGAGCTATTTGAATCTTTATTTAAACAACTTTTGGTGACTATCAGGGCGTTTTAGATAAGGAGCGAAGAACCCAAAAAACTCTCTGGTTCTGTAGACCAGAGCCTTCATCCATAGGGAAAATAGAGTCAGAGTTTGGAAAATGCAGCCTGCAAAGGCGACCATTCACTTTCGGACAGTTTTGCCATGCTGCACAAATTCTCTTGTGCCCCACGAATATCAATAGCTTCCTTATGAGGCAACACCTCAGGTAGGTCGGCGCCTGCTTGGATATGGAAAAGTAGCTAAGAGAGTGGATGAATGATTGCCTCAATGTTGGCCGCCATTGGGGAGCTACCGGATTCGCTGAATAGCTCCGGGTCGTTCTCCTTCTGCTCAATAACCTCTGTAATCTGTGCAGTTGTGGAAATGGAGCCATCCTCTAGAAAGGGGGATGGGAATCCCAGCTTGCCCAACTTAAAGAGACTTCCCCGTATGCCGTCAAGCGCCCTGCTTAGAAAAGCCGCTGTTGCCTTAGTGCACTGGAAAGCAGAGTGACAATGTATGAATTTGTTGGCAATTTGAGCAGCAATGTCCCGATCTTCAATACCCGCCTTAGTAAGGATTTCGTCTGAGACAGAGTATAGTTTGTTTAGCAAGTCCCTTGCCTCAGGAACCTTTTCCAGGATGAAACGCGGGAACCGCTCCATTGCATCGTGGGCCTCTTGATTGAGTCTTGATGCCTTGTCGATGAACTGGAGGGTAGGCTGCAGTGTTAAGTAGAAGGTCTTGATTTTCTCTCAATGAGAAATGTACAACTGCCTAACCAACGGAATGACTTCAGGTTGGTCAGGGGCAAGTAACGGAGAGGCTTTAAGCGAAGAAATTTTTGCTTCCCTTGAAATAAGGGCCTCGGCCAATTCAACCTTCTTCTTTTTCTCAGACGCCAACTGCTCCGCATAGCTGTTCATTTCTTTATTCCAAGTTTGTTCAGCTCAAGAGTGGTTAGCCGATTGCTCTTCTAGAGAAGCCTTTGTCTCTCGAAGCTCTTCTTCTAGCTTAGTCCTTGTCTCTCGGAGCTCCTCTTCAAGCTTAATCTTCAGGCTTTTGAATTTGGCCTCTTTTTCCTATACCTTTTGCTGATACTGCTCTTGTAGGCACTCCCACTCCTCACCCTTCTCTGCCATCTTCTGACTGTATTCAAGGCGGAAGCGTTCAAGCTCCTCCTCCATTGACCGTAGGCTCTGTTGTGCTGCTTGGTTTTGACTCTGTAATTCTTTTACTAGGCCGGGGTCAGGAACCTGGGTCTTCGCAATTTTGTCTTGAAGCCTGTTCCTCTCATTTTCTGCTGTTAGCGCCCTCTCAGTCATTCGGGCGATATCTGCTTCTAAAGATTTTTCTTTTGCCTCTAGAAATCTCACCCTTTCCTTGGCTGCCCTAAGCTGCTCATCCTTCTTCTTTAACTTGCGACCAATTTTTAGAAAGTCAGAAGTGACCACCCGTTGTGTCTCCTCCATGATTTTGACTTTATCTTGCGGCCGGGCTATCTTCATGTCAAGTCCGACAACATAGATTTCATAGTCCTCGGGTTGCATTTCTCCCTGAGGCTTGCTTATCCTTGGGTACATAGTTGCAAATTTTAATTCTTTCCGGACCTCATCATACGAAGCCTGCACTCTCGGCTCGGCGGGGGCATTGTCATCCTTCGCCTTTCGTCACCTCATTCTATTTGCGCGCACTTCCTTTCCACAATCGATCTGTGCTATGAATTCAGCCGGTGATGAAACCAGCCCACCTGTGAAAGGAACACCAAAAGGTAGGGCATAGGGATAGGTAATTTTCATAGGCGCACGCATTTGCTTCTTCTGGAGAGTAACTGTTTGCGAAGAAAAGTGTGGCACGTTCCATAGCTTGGCCTGAGGACTATCAGCAGGGCTAGACATTTACACTGGCTGAATTAGAGGTTCAGTCGTAAGGCTCATTGGCCCGGGGAGAATAGTTGCTGACTAGGTATTGGTGTGTTGCAATGGAAAAGGATCAGTGAGCATAGCAGAAAAAGAATGGGCGCCGATAGGGGGAACACTTTTCGAAAGCAAGGTGAGGAAAGTCTGAGCGGCAGCAGTAGGCGTAAGTATGCTCAGAGGAGTAATTATAAATAGTTGGGCCTGCGAATACGAGGCGAATCCAACCGAATAAGCTGGACCAGAAGCAGAGGGTGGAGGGCTCAGACCAACGGAAAGAGTGGCTAACAGAGCAGGGGCGGATATGAAAGAATGAGATGTAAGAGAGGAAGGAGCGAAATGTACCTATTGACTGGTCGGTGGTGGCTCTAGGATCGTTTGCGACTCGCCCGTAAATTCTGGCATTTGACTAGCAGTGGGCACTTCTCCTTCGGCGGGTTGATGTGAAACTGTTCCGATAACACTTTTTGTGCGCTACCTTTTCATGGGTGGACACTCCCTAACCTCAGCCGTCGGATCCCCCTACTGAGGCATTAGCCTGACTGGTTTAGCGGCCCATGTGCGTGTAAGCGAGCCTCTTGATATATTAAAGCGGACATTAGTGCCCACATAGGCGACATGCCCGATGACATTGCCTCCTTGCGCAGAAGAGGATGATACCGCCGTTTCTTCTTCCTGCTCCTCAGATCCCTCCGCTTCTTTGCTCCTATCAGCACTAGAGATCAGGCTGGGATGACCTTCATCCCACCATCTTTCAAATTCTTGGTTGTCCTTTACCTGATTATAAGGAGCCTTCAACTGCGCTATTTCTTAGCAATATTTCCAGAAAGCCTTTATTTTTTCATCACTCCATTCCTCGCCCACCTTCAACTTGTTATACATGCTTCGCTCTATCGGAAGGTTGTCCCTGGCCATGACCACTGGAAAGTAAAACTTGTGCCATGGGCCCCTAATGTCTGGCGTAGGGATTTGTGCTAATTCAACAAAATCTTCGTCTTTATCAGTCCGCTTATTACGCCGCTTCTCCCAGTATGGTCGGGGAACATGGGTAACCTTCATATGTGGCTCTGATAGATCGTTGAAAAGGTTGTAATCCTATTTATCATTTACCAGTACCAACCCTAGCTGTTCCAGCTTCTCCCCTAGCAACTTGTGTGCTTATTTTTTAACTAGTGTTACCG
Source organism: Sequoia sempervirens (assembly GCA_007258455.2). NCBI lineage: Eukaryota > Viridiplantae > Streptophyta > Pinopsida > Cupressales > Cupressaceae > Sequoia > Sequoia sempervirens. The sequence continues at coordinate 180,866,552 of VDFB02047230.1, forward strand.
ACTTGAAACTCTTCAGGCAAGTGAAGAATCCCTTCCTATTGACACTTTCACAGCTACAGAACATGAAATCGATGATACACACCTGTCAGAAAACCTCCAGCGCAAGCACTCTATCGGTGACGCAAGCCGAGAGCAGGAAAGGCTTACCAATAAAACCCCACATTCGAAGGATTGTGAAATCCTTGCCTAAGAACCAGTCGTAGGCAGGGGTGTAGCTTTGTAGAAATCCAGTCTGCTTAGTGTTAAGTTGGACGATATCACCTTCTCCTATCAAATCATTCAAAACTGGGGCTATGAAATAGTCCGCGAAGACATAATAGTCATATGATGCAGAAAGAAAAGGTGTCCATGTAGACACCGGCTTGCTTTTGTTTTGCTCATCAAAAATTGATAGCAGAAGGAATCGGGCGAAGAAATCCGAATTCTGATGCAGGAACATGTGGACCAGGTAGGAAAGAAATCTAAATTTCTTTTCTGCCTGATAATTCTTTATTTGCTGTATCATTTCTTCAACCATGAACTGAGCAAAATCATACCAGAAAAGCTCATGCTGCTTGCGAAACTGCATTGCGGGGCCCAGCTGAAAAGCCTCGATTTTCTCATCAGAATCTCGGCTGCAAACAAATGCCAGCATGGATATGGGGTCCTGGAGATCATCGCGGAATGAACCACGCGATAATGGGATACTCGGTGCCTTAGCGGACACAACACCTTTCTTATTAGTATCTTCTAACAAGAAATCAGAGCCGATTTTCATCTTTTTCCATATTTTTTCCCCTTTCCTTGGGCAGAAATGCTCGATATTCTCCTTTTTTCTACTGGGATCAGGGATACATAACATATGCCAGATGGCTTCTGGGCTGATCTGAACCCTTAAATTGCGACCTTCAATACAATGGGTATGTGGATTATAGCGCTAAAAAGTCGCGTCGACCACCTCCGGGCAATAGTGCACCAACGAGACCATATATTGTGGGGGGCCGCTAAGCCAGACTCTACTTGCCGTGGCTTGGTCTGCCCTTGGTGCCGATAACCTTGCAAAAGCCACCTCCTTGAGAGATTTAGGGTTCTTGGCAAGCTTCGGGTCGTAGATATTAACCCACTTTTCTCTAACTTTTTTCGGGCTACTCCATTCCTTAGGTTTTTCCAACTCCTCTGTGTTGGCTTTTCTCGTCTTCACGGGTATACCAGGAGTGGCATATGCTACATCATCATACACATATACCTCATCCGAAGAACGAATGGTCGTATACAGTTCTTGGCTAATCTCCTCCTGCACCGGTTGAGCTGAAGATTCTGACATTTTTCTTTTGCTGCAGAACTTGTAAGCTTCCTGGCCGGCGAATACGCTTGCACTGGATATACAGACAGAAAACACTTTGCATCTTCCTTGCATTGCAAAAAGACTTTGAAATACTAAGCTGTTTTATGCAATAATAGCAACTTCCCAAGGTGGTAGGCTAAAGCAAGCCTTTTGCATTTAATTTGGCATGTACCGGTAATCTGGAAACTCGTGCTAGATGAATTGATTGCTATTCCAAGGTGGCCGAATTTCATCATCATATTGGAGTGATCGTGTGATACGCCCTGATCTCCTTGGAAATTTAGCTTGCAACTAGCCCTCTCCTCTTGCACTAGCATGTACCGGTAATTAATATCCTGGCCGGAATGATTACGCCAAGCAAACGATCACAGCTTGAAGAGATACGAGTATCACCTTGGGCTCTGGGATGCGTTTGAGATTTGACACCATAACATACGGCCATACATCCCTTCACCAACAAGTGCCACATTTTTAAAGCTTAATTAATTAACTTCATTTAATTAAGCACACATTGAGCCGTGCTATCATGCATGTATCGACCAAAAATGTGAGCAAACACAGACTCGGCCTTTGAGATTGTAGCTAGTATACATCACGTTTCTTACAGGCGGATTGACATATGTCCTGTCAACTTTTCTATAAATAGCCCAGTAGATAGCAAGCAAACATACTTAGCGTTTAAGAAGTGATAGGCCAGTAGAAGATTGCTAAACAAGTCTTTCCATAGGTTAGGTGGTGTGTAGAATTCGGCATTACTTAGCAAAGTTAGGGATAGTGTTAGGAGAGATGGATACCCCTATTCGCCTAACCTCGTTCAAATCAAAGACGACGTTTGTAGGTGAGATCTCCACTAGAAGGCTCAAAAGAATGATGAAGAATAAGCACTCGCTGGTTCTAGTAGCCATTAAGTGGGTTCTAGGCAAGGACTGCATTGAATATGAAGATAAGTATCGGGTGAACACCGACGTGTGCTCGCACTTTGTAGCATCCATGCTGGACATTTGTGTTCCCCGGCCACTTATCTTGAAGCTGGTCAAAGAAATCCTTCCAAAGAAGTACCTGAATGGGCTTGGCGAGGTTGTTACACATGCTACGTACGGGATAGGCCTGCCAACAGCCAGCAACCTGCATCACTTTATCAAAGAAGAAGCTATTGTCGTTTGGCTACCATTTCTGAGCGGATTCCGCCTGCAGACCCATAGCCAGCACCAGCAAAGGGTTACTCAAGCCCTACACTTCCTATTCAGGAGCTACAACGTGATACCCTTCTACGATGTAGAATGGTATATTGACTTCAGGGACCTAGTGTATCCACCACCGATGACGGCTATGTTGAATGATGCTGTCAGTGCTGCCGAGGAGCCCGTGGACGAGGAAGAAGCGGATGCTGCGGTAAATGCGTCGGTTGTTGCCAGCCATTCCTTCGGATAGATGACCCCCTTGCCTTGCTGCCTGATGATGTAACTCACTTGTTCCAGATAAGCCTGATAAAAGGCCATCATATATATACATACTCTGATACTTGTATATTTTGAAAATCGGCATCTTAGCCATTTTGTAACCCAGGAACATATATATATAAATATATACTTTTCTTTTTAAGTGAAATCTATGCTCCTGTTTGCTTCTGTGTTTAATTTTCTGGGTTTGCCAATCTTGTATGTTTTTTCTCCATGTATGAGTGTATTTTGTGTAAAGCATCTGTGTTGTTTTTATCTGCCACCTATAATGAGCAAATGCGTAGAAAGACCACCGATTCCGCAAAAGAACAGGCTAAAAATATGAAAGGAAAATAAAAGCATTATTTACAATTGTACAAGGTAGGGTTTAATGCTTAATGGAACAATTTAAGGTGAATCCCATTAATCAGGATTCCTAGCGGCTCTTGCTCCATATTTTTCAGCTCAAAAGCATTGTGTTGCATGCACTGAATGATTTTGAAAGGTCCCTACCATAGGCTATCAAACTTACCGTGCTGACCTGGCTTTGCAGCCCTGCTGTCATATTTTAGCACTAAGTCTCCACTTTTTAGGCCTTGTTCAGAAGCCTTTTTGTTAAACCATCGTTTGACCACCTGTTGACGGCTTGTCATTGCTATTAGGGAGTTCTCCTTTTTTTCTTGTACTTCCAGTAGTTCGGCAAGCCAAACCTCCATGGCATCATTTTGTTCTATCTCAAGAGATTTCAATAACTGTATCGCCGAGATCTCCATAGAGATAGGTAACAGCGCCTCTTTCCCATATACCAGCTCATAGGGCGAAGTCTTGAGGACTTGTTTAGGAGTTATGCGGTTGGCCCAGAGCACTTTTCAGAGATTTTCATGCCATTCCCTCTGGTGTTCTGAGCCAACCTTTTTTAGGAGTCGGACTAAACTTTTGTTTGTCGACTCAGCTAGGCCATTTCCCTGTGGATAATAGTTTGATGATATTTTAAGGAATATTCCATTTTTTAATGCAAAGTGACATACCTTTGTACCTACAATGCTCTAGTGTTGTCCGAAATGATTGTCTTCGGAGGGCCGAACCTTGTCACTAGTGTTTCAAGGAAATCTACAATCTATGTTTCTATTGCCTCCTTAAGGGGAACAGCTTCTGCCCACCTTGTAAAGTAGTCTGTAGCTGTTAATATCCACCTATGTCCAGCACTAGAAACCGGGTTGATCATTCCGATGAAGTCCAGACCCCATTGCACAAATGGTTCATCCGCCACGATAGGTTTGAGGGGCATCGCTGAGTTCTTCCTTCTGTCAGAGAAGAACTGGCATTTTTTACAAGCTCTTACCAGAGAGTAGGAATCATTGAAAGAGTGTAGGCCAGTAATATCCAGCTCGCAAGACCTTGATGGCAGTAGTTTTAGCGGAGAAATGCCCACCTTCGTCGCTATTGTGAAATGCGTCGAGAATCCTCTGCGCCTCTCCTGAAGTAACACATCGCAGGAGCACACCATTGAAATTTCTTTTGAAAAGAATTCCTTCTATAAGCGTATATCCGCAATTCTGTAGCCGGTAATACCTCCTTTTTTGGGAAGAGAGACCTGGCGGATACCTTCCAGTTTGCATGAAGTTCATTCTATCTGTCAGCCAATCATATTCCAATCCAGATTCATTTATCAGGATGAGCTCTGGCTGTTCCTCTTTGGCAGATACCTCCTTGTTCTGTGCCATATACTCACACAGTCCTCTGCCTTTAACAGTCTTGGTAGGCCTGACCTCAATGTCATACTCCAGGATCTTGGTAATCCAATTAGCTCTTTTTTCTGTGATCTCTCCCTCCATGATATATTCCCGCACACTAGAATGTGTGACATATACCAGAACTTTGTTACAGGAAATTAGATGGTGAAACTTTTTAAGTCCCTTTACTATTGCGAAAGCCTATCTTTTGATGAAGTTATAATTCACCTCATATTCCTTTAGGGTTTGGGAATATAATGCAACTGGATGCTCTCCCTTTCCTTCTCTATCTATTTGAATCAAAACAGTAGTGATACTGGACTTGCTATTGAAGGCATACATTATAAAATCTTTGCATTGATCTAGATTAATTAACACCGGAGCTATGGATATCGCTTCTTTGACCTTTTGAAATGCCTCCCAAGCTTCCGTTGTCCACTTGAAAATTTGATCATTTTTCAGCATTAGGCTGATTGGCCTAATCATTCCCGCAAAATTGAAAATAAATTTGCTGACAAAATTTACTTTGCCCAGAAAAGACTAGACACCTTTCTTATTTACCGGAAGGGGAAGCTCCTTTATAGCCCTTACTCGTTTGGGGTCAATTGAAATACCTTCCTTAGACACAACATGCCCTAATAGCTTACCCTGAGGTACTCCGAACACACATTTCTTTGGATTTAGGGAAACCCCGAACCCCTGGCACTTTTGGAAAACTAATTCCAAATGATCAAAATGATCATCTTTAGATTTAGAGAACACAGTAAGGTCATCCAAATAGATTAGGATAAACTTGTTGATCAGTTCGCTGAATGTGATGTCCATAGCTCGCTGGAAAGTTGCCCCTGCATTAGATAAACCAAAAGGAATTTTAGCATATGCAAATGTTCCCCACTTGGTGGTGAACATAGTCTTGTGCTGATCTTCTTCTTTGACTCGAATTTGGTTATAGCCAGAGAAGCCATCGAGCAGAGAGAACCTTTCTGATCCTGCGACAGTCTGGAGGATCGACTCCATAGAAGGAAATGGATAGTGATCTTTCAGAGATGCTCTGTTCAGGTCTCGAAAGTCCACGCATAAGCGAATATCACCATTCTTCTTTTAGAATGGTACCAGATTTGATACCCATGTACTATGTTTGATCGAGAAGACAATACGTGACTCTATGAGTTTGGTCAGCTCTTGTACCATCAAGGCCTCAACTTTGGGGTTAACTGGCTGCTATTTCTATTGGACTGGTTCCACACCTTCTGTTAACTCAATAGTATGTTGAATGATGTCAGGATCTTAACCCTCCAGATCATTGTAGGACCAGGCCACTACTCCATATTTTCCGCAGAAACTAATAAGCCTTTCTCTGTCTTGCTGTGAGACATCTTTTCTGACCCAAAGATTCCTGTCATCAGAGACCTGAAGGTTTTCATAATCACTTTTATCTGCCACAAACTTCCACTTATCATTTCGGGCATCACTACAATCAAATTTTTTTTCGAGAGTAACCAATCCTTTCGGAAGCTTATTTGACTTTAGCTGCATAATTTGTCCTTCGTAGGCTTCGGCGATCTTTGGTTGAAGTTGATCGGCAAATTCCCCTGAGTGCTGAATAAACGAAGTGATGTGCTCATCGATCTCAAAGACCTGCCAACTCTGATCATTGTCAGGGATTGCTGGTCAAACAAGCACTCGCACTAAATATTTGTTTCGAAGCAAGTCAGAAACAGGGTCAAACTGGGAACCAATCACCGCCATGCGATCTGCATTGCCATTTTGCATTTGGGGAATGGTCAGGATGTTGAAAGCTTCAAAACTTTCCATTAGATCCCAGATTCGATGTCGATAGGATCTCATGTAGATATTCTTTGCTGCAGAGATTCCTCGGACCTGATTAACTATTAGTTCAAAATCTCCGAACACAATCAATTGCTTGATACCCATTCATTCCACTAGGCTTAGGCCTTGGACTAACCCTTCATATTCAGCCTCATTATTTGAACAGGCAAATTGGAATCGGAAAGACCTCAACAATTTTTCATTCTATGGGGATATTAGACATACCCCTGCTCTAGCTCCAACTTTGCTCCTTGCTCCGTCAAAATACAATGTCCACAGCTCATTTACTTGGTCATCGTAGGATTCTTTGGTGACCTTTGAAAGAACTTGGTCTTCATCATAAATTACATATGTGCCTAATCCAGTAGCATGATAATTCCCGAAAGGATGATTATTCATGTGTTCACTCAACAGGGCATCTTCCTTATCATTCTTGTCTCCGCTCACCTTCTCCTCTTCTAGCAGTTCGACATTGTACATGTCCTGCTTGGTGATGGAGGTATGTGCGGCCTCAAAATTGATCAGGGCCTCATCCGCCACGTGTTCGGAATGTAGAGCCTCCGATTCTATCTTCATTTTTGCACCATGCTTTGTCCTAAGTATTAGATGTGACCAATCTAAAGACAAATATCCACCCACCTTTGAGGTAAATTCTCAGGATAAACAGAGACCGAACATAGGAGGAACATCTATGATCACTGTATCTTGCGGGACCGTGATACTTGGGCAAGCAAATAGAGTTAACGGAAGCACTTTGATGACACCCACAGTATCAACTTTATTTCCATCTAGCTGCATCACCCCCTTCTTCATAGGTTCATAGCTGAGTCCCAGGGCTTTGGCTATCAGTTTTGGCATAACCGTTGTACTAGCGCCAGAATCAATCATAGTGTTGTGCAATAGCTTTTTGCCTACAATGAGAGTCAAGAAGAAGGGTTGAGGTTTTGGCCTACCTCCGCCTTGAGTATGGGATTCCTTCACTTTTTCTATAGGAACCTTAGCTGGTGGCATTTGATAAACCCCCTCCGTATCGACAGACGACTCTCTTGGTGTTGAGTTGATCTCTTGTTGAAGCACCTTTTGTAGCATAGTTTTCTGTTCCAGGATAGCTAGAATGTCCCATAAAGACACATTAGTGGATGATTTCTTCAATTGCTCCAACACATTGAAAGGTGAGGAGCTAGGAGATTTCTGCTCCTTTGCTCCTGTTATAATCACTTCCTTCCACGGTTGAGAAGACAAAGAGATGGTCGAAGTGCTAGGAATTTGATCAGACACGCCTTTACATTGTGGGTTGTCTGAAAGTGAAACAATGGGCTCGCCGGTGAATCTCCTCTTCGATCGTGTGTTATAGTCCAGCTGTACTTGCGGTGTTTCGGCTATGGACATGTCATTTGCAAACACCATTTCCTCATCTTCCATCCATGAGAAGAGCGCATGATCAGGAACAATATCGGACTCTTGCTCCAAGGACATTCCTTGCATTTGCGTGGTAAGGACCGCATTCTCCATTCTCTGTCACAATACCTTGACTACATTGCTCTGCTACCTTTTGTTGTAAGTTGCCACGCGGACAAGTTCGGGGCATATGTGCATCATTGCAAGGGAAGCACCATGGATCGACCTCATCAATAAGATTGTTTTGTCTCGCAGTTAATTCTCTACTTGAGCTTGGTGACGCACCTGCCAGTGGCATAGGCACCAAAACCATTTGGTTTGTGGCCGCTATGGGTGGATTAGTGTGAGGCGCATTCTGATATTGATTTTGGTGATAGGTAGGACGCCCACCTTGATAGTTTTGATATGCGGGCCGTGGCGGCATTGCTTGATTCCGCTTGAGAGTTGTTATGTCATTTGCCATAGTTTGGAACATCTCCTTGAGGTCGCCCATTTCATCCTTGGAAGCACTCAATGTAGAGGCCAAGTTTTTAGGAGCGACGACATATGAATACATTGACTAGGGAGTTCCTAGCGCACTAGTTGATGCAGTCTCTAGTGCAGAGGTCGATATCTCAGGAAATATCGACACAATAGGTCGAGGAGGCAATTTTTTGCAATCTATTAAATGATTCTCCGCTTTGATAGCAGTAGCATAAGCACCTGGTAGAGTGGCTCCTCCCAAAGACTTGATCATCACAGAAATGTCGGGGTTAATGGATTTCAGGTAAAATATGAATGCTAGTTCTGGAGTTGGGCGGATAGTCACAAGAATCCTCCGCCAATTTAAGTGAAATCGGGCATTGAAATTGGTCAGAGCCTCCTGGGGTGCTCGCCTTATGACCGATAGCTGATAATATAACGAAGAACGATCTCCGTCATTTAAGAACCTTTCATAGAATGGATCTCTGAGGTCATCCCAAGTGCGAATGGTATTAGGAGTCAGTGTTCGGTACCAATCCAGAGCTTTGCCTTTGAAGGACACAACAAGGAGACTCAAGGCTACATTTTGCGCTGTAATACCATGTACCAGACATACATCCACTACATCCTGCAAATGTTCTACTGGCATTTTTGTGTTATCTCTGACAAATTTGGGAAGAGCCTTCAGGGCCGAAACTGGGATAGCGCCCTGAATAGCAGGCGCTACTGGAGCTACCAGGTGACTTTCAGCATCCCATGCTACATAGTTTCTGTTTGCAGCTGGCAACATGGTGAGAGGAAAAGGTAGCGGGAATGGAACGGTTACTAATTGATTTGCGGCCTGGACTGTCCCTAATGGAGGTACTAGTAAACTTGGGTTATTTGCAGTCTGGGATCTAGTTATAGGCCGACAGCTCATACACCCCTCTATAAGACAATTTCATTAGTTCGGGTCCCACCGGGCGTGCCAGGAAAATGGTACAAATGTTGACGCCAAAAATTGATGAGGTAACAGTGCCTTGTGGGAACCTCAGTTCAAGGGGGACCCTATTGCGCCAAACTGAGTGACCTCTAGGTTTTAAAGAAGCCGGCTTCTTCTATAATATTTTTTTTTTGGAAAGGGAAAAAGAAGCGGATATAATGAAGCAAAGTCTAATATAAGCCGATGCGCCAAAATATGCTGATGGGCACGATAAATCATAGATTTAAGGGCCTGAATGGTATTATTATGTTTCAAAACGTCGAAGACCTAAAGGCATAGCATAAACAATTCATTCATTGACATAAAATAGTACTGCATACATTCTTACTACTAAGAAGAGTCATTTAGACATGATTTAGATAAGCAAGCTTGTATTCAATATATAGAAGTCCTGTCAAATGAAATGCCTAAGACAATAAAAATCACAGTTTATAGTTCAATCAATACATGAAAAACAGAAAGGCCAAACGGTTGGCACAGTCTGAAAGTTTCTTGCAAAATAAACATATAAGAGAGGCCTAGTGTCTTTTGCTATAACCACTATCCTTTTTCTTAGAACTCTTGGATCTATCTCCTTTTGGACCTTTTTCCTTAGAATTTCGAACCCTTCTCTCGTTGATGGGGAGTATATATAGTTGGAGAGAAAAACTCCCACCGCTTTGGAAAGCTGTAACAGAAAAGATCTCTCAATCTCCTGCAATGATGCCAGGATCAAAAGATCTACCATGCCGTTACAATGGCAACAAGTTAAAACGCGACATCTAGATATTCAGATGCAGGCGCTCCCTTTGTAATGATGGTAGAGGTCCTAGCCAAGCTTCGAGGCGACAAGTGCCATCCACCACTTCAGAAAAGCAAGACGAGCAGCACCTGATAACAATATATTGCTCAGCTAGCCGATCGCCTACTTCGATGATCAGTATAAGGCACGTGGCAGCCCGTCGCGGCCCGAATGAGAATTCCTCTTACTGCTTCTGAGAGACTGCAAAGAAGTGACACATGTCCAAGGGGGAGGTCCTTCCTAAAGTGGGGAGAGAGCCGCTTGAATCAGGTCTGAAAGATGCTTGGCAACGTTTCATAGCCCGCTGTGTTTAGTTCCCTGCTGTGTTGGAAAGGCTGCGAAAGGTTGCCACCTGGCAGAAGGTAGGGCCTGCCAAAAATAAAGAAGGCCGCAGAAGCATTTCGCAGCCTGTAGCTGCTTATTTTATCTCTATAAGAAAAGTCTGCGATATGCCGCCACGTACCAAGATGTGGGCCCCTCTGACAATCTTAGGAGTGCTGGCTTTAGTGGAAGGCTTTCGCAACCCAAGGAAAATACAAAGCAACAGAAAATAAAAACCTCCGAAGGCGAGACACTTGGACACCCGGCGCAGCATTTTGGGACCTGAAAGGGGAGCCGATACCTAAAGTTGCAAAGTGAGAAATGCGCAAAGGGGAAGATCAAAACCTTGTCAGAAAGTCGAATAAACCTGGCAATGCACCGGCCGGCACATGAATATTTGCAAAAGGGACCCGAAGGGAGCTGTTTGAATCTTTATTTAAATAGTAACTATACACAACCTCACACGTGACACATGTGAGGTGTACAAGGGACCAGGCTGGTAGTAGCACTTTTGGCCCATAAATAAGAATAGTGAGCACAATTAAAATCATTCGTTTAATTGTCATGAGGGTTTTCATTTTGTAGGGTTAATAACTAAATAAGGATTTAGGAAGAAGATGGTGTGGTATTATTGGGGATGCTCTAAATTCTCCTACTCCAGTTATGTAGTTACAAAGTAAAAGACCAATTTCCTTCAAGTTTAGAATGGGTGGAATTGGAAAGAAGTTGATTTAGTTCACTTGACTTCTCAGCTAGGTTTTGAACTGGTATGAGGAGCTCTGATGGGTCCATAAGTGCTATCCCAATGCATGGAGGCTACAAGTAGAATATGGGAGAAGTTTTACTACCCCTCATCATCTGCATGGTCGGCCACGAGAGTCCCTTGCATTTATTTTGAGACACCATGGCCTACTAGGCAAGCCCCATGCAGTTATTTTAAGTGCTCATCTTTTGCATGGGAAATTTTACAACCCCTCATCTTCTGCATGAGTCTAGTTCTGAAAGGGGCTAAGTACATTTTATATTTTCATAGCTCCCATTTCCCCACTTTGATTGGGCCCCCTTTCCCCATGCATTTATTTTCAGAGACCATGGATGACCCAACAAGTCTCATGTGTTTATTTTTAGAGCTCATGGTTGACCCAACAAGTTCCATTTATTTTCAGAGATACATGTATCACATTTATGTTTTCAACTTTTCACTAGGGGTCCAGCAGAAGCTTGGCGCTTGTGCTTACATTTGTATTTGTACTATGTAATAATGTGACATTGTAATTCAATTGTAATAAAATAAATGGTTGTGTTATTAGTGTGACATTGTAATTCATTTTATTAAGTCCTTTGCAAGTTAAGTGCTATTAATGGTTGTGCAATGTGCTATTAATGTGACATGGTAATTCATTTTATTAAGGCCTTTGCAATGTTAAGTTTCTGGCCCCTTAGCGTTGATGTCAATCCTAGTGCATTAAAATTTAAAGAAAATTTAAAACACATATTGTATATTTGGTTTTGATGAGTTTGGATAGTTTGATTTTCAGCTACTGCTGGTAGCTCTATTCTTGTAATTATTTTGCTTTGTTCAATACTAAAAAAGAAGTTTAAATCAAATTTAAAACACATGTTTTATGTTTATTATTTATATCATAAATTACTCAATTGTTTGATGAACATTTGATATATGGTTGTAGTTGCATTCCAGAATGAAATGCACAAAGTGCTACGCTTGCGAACTTAAACCTCCAGAATCACCCTATAACCATTAGATTAACAAAGATCAATGGTTTAGAATTTGCTGCCAATGTAGGAGTAAACCATTAATGGCTTGTTTTAAATGTTGTCAACCATGTACATTGTACTACCTAATTGTGTACTGTGTAGTCAGTAAGTAATGAGTAGACTTTTTAGTGTCATTCAATTTGCCCATTGTAGTGCACCACCCTGTTCTAGGTTCCATAGTTCCACTTCCAACAAAGCCATTCCAGTAACCCAGTTTCAAGTTTCAAATTCAAGAATCAAAATTCAAAATATAGGGTGCTAGCAAGAAGTTGAGTCCACTTTTTGGCCAAAAAGTGGATGTGTTTTCCCTAATTTTTTAGAATTTGTCACATTTGACCTTAAAATTTGAAGCACTTAGAGATGGAATCTTAAAAAAAGTCATTGTTCATAAAATGGAGTGCTCAGAGTCTAGTTTATAAATATGTAATTTATTTTAATACCCAGATGACACAAATTGATCTTCAATAGGCATTTCTAAAAATCTCTATTTAAAAGTCACGTTTTTAAAACTATACCATGCACGTGTACGTCATCCATATTTTGAACTAAATAATCATATTTTTCTAAATCCCTTTGGGAAAATATTTGTAACTCACTCAAACATGCTTTCCATATTTTTTTGTAATTTTTTATTGAATACCTTTTTTTTGTTAATTTTTTATTGGGCATATTTGGTGTTTTGAAAAGTCGTCGTGTACGTCATGCATAAGATGACCCAAACTTATCAAATTTTTGTTCTTTTTTTTTTCAAATTGAAAAGAATTGTCATAAGTACGCTTTCATAAAATTTGTTTTTCAAAAAATTATTTTAATAAAAATTTATTATATAATACAAAAAATCCTTGATAATTCAAGTTTATAAACTTGTTTCATCATAAATTAATTGAAAAATAGAAAAAATAATACAATTGGGAAAAAATTACATATTTAGAATGTACACAATCTCATCTAAAATGGGTTTTGATTTCATAAAGTAATTCTAAAATAAAATCATCAATCGTATTGACAAAATCAGTTTTTCCTTTGGATATTGTCACGACCTTGTAATTGTAGGTCTAAGGCTAAGGATTGGGTTACCATGCATTTTCTAATCCTAAATCCAAATGAGAAACATGTATTGTTATTTTCAAACCTTTTGAAATGAGTACCCACTTTAAAATGGGTACCTATTCTAAAAAATGAATGACTAACTATTTTAAAGCTAAAAAATGACACTTCCACTAGAAGTGGACTCAACTTCTTGCACTTACCCTCTAGGTAAGTTAAAGAATTCTTGTGGCTACGTTTCATCACTTGACATTTCTTAAAATATTATTTTGTGAAACTTTGAAGTTTAGGTTTAGGGTTGAGAGGCTTAAGAATTAAGAAAAATTAAGGATTAATAGGGAATTCACAAATTTTACATTGTTGATTATATCAACATGTCTACCACCAGTACCACTAGAGCAATGTCAGATAAAAAATACATTATGCAAAATTGCTTAAAACCCTAGGTTTCATTGATGAATACCACGATATTTATGATCTTGAAACCTATGGTACCTCAAAACTTATATTTTCATCTGATAATAAGGTTACAAAGCAAATGCAATTGCAAGTTAATAGTATCAGTGCACCGTGGGTAACTGGATTAGGGTGCATGATGTTACATAATGTTTTCCCTTGTCCAGAATTTATCATGGTCTGTGCCCTAAATTATGATGATAACAAAAGAGAAATTGTTAATAAAGATAGCAAAGAAGAATTGTTATCCATTAATGCAGAAGAACTTGGAAAAGTGTTGGCCTTGGGGTTTACAATTGAAGAATTTGGAAATGTCCACATTGACCTAGAAAAGCTTGCAAGTGATTATAAGGCAGTGGATGAAATCCAGAGAAAAATTCTTTCTTAAATAGAATAATTTAGGATATAAACAAATTGAAAGGTGATCATAAGCCTCCTTATGATTTGGATGTTTTTAAACCATGGGTTTAGGATACTATTTCCATGCTAGCATTTTTCCTCCGATTGGATAGCTATTTGGAAGCTGGTGCATGCCTCCTTGAAATGGTGTATAGTATCCATTATGGTGTTCCACATGCCAAATATAATTTTATTGAGCACATTGTAGAATCCATGCATAAACAATTTTTAATGATTAAAGTAGGTTCCACCAAGACATTTAGGTTCACAACCTACTTGTGCTATCTTTTTCTATTCAAATTCAGAGGAATTTTTTAGACCAACAAGCTTCAGATTCATCCCTATGGTAATAGTAATCCTTAGCAAAAGAAAATGGCTAGCTAGTATATGAATGGACCACTGTTATAAGGTTGCATGATTCTCGAAGGAACTTCAGTCATTTTGTAGACTACTTTTTGGCTCCATTGCATCAAGCAATTACAAATACTCCAATGCCTAGATTGCCCATGTCATGTAGAAACTGCATTCAACTTGGAAAATAAATACAATTGGCTGATTGGTACTTAATGGAAGAATATACTATGCTAAAATTTTATGGATTGGAAGTACAACCATACAAACTTCCAATACATGTGATAGAAAGGGTTTTTGCTTTGAAATATGTAAGGTAGATGCAAAGTACTAATGAAAGACACTTTAGCGGTCAGGGGAAGAAGACCTTATTTCCTTCTTTACCTTTTTCATGTGGAGGGATGACATTCAAGAGAAAATAATTTAGTGTGGCACATGATCTTTTGAATTTTTTTGATTTTGATGCTATCTATCACTAGTAGTATGATCCATGTGACACCATTAAATCAATGATTGTGCTCAATAAGAATGATGGAAGTAGAATTGAACATCAAAGTAAACCCTTGCTTGAAAACTTGAGAAACAAGGATTCTTGGGATGAGGTCAAAGTAGCAATGGAGAAAAGTGTTGTTGAGAATGGTATTTCTTTTGAACAATTGTTAGCAGAAATTATGGCATTGCATCAAAAGATAATTAGGAGGTACAACATTTTTTTATGAAAAAATTCATAAACCATCTAGTAGAGTAAAAATGCCAGATTCTCTAGAGAAGGAAGTTATAGAAAAAAATTTGTCACAAAAAAAAATTACTACCTTTTGGTCTATGAGGAAGGAGATAGGTGATCCAAGAGCTCTTGCAGAGTATGGAGATAACAAAGAAGATCTTGAGTTTAGAAAATTATGGAATATAGAGCATCCGAATGAACAAGAAGATGAAGAAAGTGATGATGATAGGGAAGAAGAAATCCATGCCAATTTCAAACTTGGTTTAAGTGAGGCCACAAAAGAAGCATTTACTACAAGAGCTGCCTTAGCTAAAAAAATGGGTTATGAAGGTGGTGGCTTGGGGTCCCAAGGACAAGGAATTCCTACAGTAATAGATGTACACCATAGAAAACCAGTTGATAAATTTGGCCTTGGAGTTGATAATGTAGACCAAGGGAAAACAAGTAGAGCCAAAACAATTCAATTTGTTAGAGCTTCAAATCCTCATCCTCATGGTCAGACACAATCACAACCAGAACATGCCCATGGTGGAGGGCTTAGTGCAATTGGCACTGCCTCTAGTGGCAATGGTATGGGTAGTAGTACTAGTAGTGGTCAACATGTGTTACAACAAAAAATTACACACAAGAGGACAACAACACAATATACCATAGAAACACCAGGTGATCAAGGCATACAAAAGAGGGAAATGATTTTGATAGGTCCAACTCCAAGTCACACTACCAGTGGATCTACCATAAAGGAGTTATTTCCAGGCACTCCCCCATTGACAGTTAGTCTAGCTGTGACATCATTAGAAAATGAAAGTACTCCTATTCCTTCACCATTCAAGCATTCCACTGTTCATGCATCCCTGGGTTTTTATTACATTGAAGAGTTTAAAAAGAAATTAGAATTGAATAAAAAAGAAAAGAAACAACTGATGGAGAGTGTGTCTGCTCTAACTTAAGAGCCTGCAACAACCATGGTATTACCCACATTTGACACAAGTAAATAAATCATGGAGTACACAATTCTTGTTCCAACAGTTCAAAACAAACCAACAAATCAGATGGCTCCATCTGAATTCGAGGTGAACAATTTTTAATTGGATTTTTCTAGACTCAGAAATACTAACAAAATTAATGTATCAAAGAACAATGAATTGGTGTACACATCATTGCTAAAACAAGATAGAGAGAAAAAAGGTTGTAGACTCAAATTCAAAAGTTACAAGCAAACCTAGCAAATGAGAAAGCAAAGAGGAAAGCAATAGATAACAAGAGCAATGAATTAGAAAAAAGAATTAAAAAATCTGCCTCTACATTAACAAGAAAAGAGGATAAGTAGAATGAGACTGCAATGAATGAACTGAAGCAAAGGCTAGATGAGAGCAACGAGAAATATGATGAGGAAAAATCCACTTTAAAAAAATTAAGACTAAGCATTGCAAATGGAAATGCATAGTGGGAACAAAAATTGGAGAAGGAGAGAAAAACAAATGAAAGATTGGAGGCAGAGCTGATGGAAGCAAAATATGAAATTAAGTCTTGTCAAAATAAGTTATCTACATTTTGTAGAGAAACAATGAGGCATATGGAAAAAAAGATCTGGGATGAAATAATGCAGGGGATTGATCATTTGTGTGACATGTTTCAATTGATTGATGCTATTAGACAACATCATAATAAGCTCAACAAATATTTAATGGAGAACAAAAATGTGCTGGAATTAGAGAAATCAACAAATAAAATTCAACAAACAATCTACAAAGCCAGTGACAATGTTTTGAAATCAAAAGGGATTACTAATCAGCTTGCTACATCAATGACATCATCTGTCATTGAAAAGTGTTTGAGAATGCATGAAACAGAAAAATATTTGCATTTGGCTATAGACAAGATGGAGAAGGTGGATGAAAAGGTAAGGAATTTCATAGAGCTTTGTTTACCAAAGGATTTTGACACAAATGAGCGATTCATTGGAGAGAATGATTTCAAAAAGAAGATGAAGGATGCAAGGAAGATTGATTTGGACCAGTTTCCTTATAACCCAAATGTGGTGACCTATTTGGATTCCATCAAACCATTGCTAACCCTGAATGCAAAATTGATTGAAGAATCCAAGATAGGTTCCAATTTGAATAATGAATTGTTAACAAATCTTCAATTCAAACAACATCAATTAGAACAAATGACAATTCCAACACTTGAAGAGTGGAAGTTGCTAGAAAAGGTGATGTAGTGATTTAATTTTTGATAATATGAGTTTCCAAGTTCCAACTTTGAAACTATGTGAAAAGTTGTCTTTGAGCAAGATTTTGCATTGCCAATGCCTCTATGTATTCCTTCATGTGATAATCAATTTAAAAGCTCAAATTCAAACTTCAGTAATGTGTTGATGTTCAATTATCTGTATTATTTATTATATCATTTGGAGAAAAAGTCTGGTAGTGGTTTCAACTTATAGATACACTTTAAATGATTGTTGGTGTTCATTGTTGTATATGCTACTAATACTATTGTTAATATGTTATTAATCTAATAAGAATTGAGTTGAGTGATGAATCGCTAAGCACATGCTCAAGTTTTACTTTTAACACAATAAAAATATGAATTATAAGGTGATTTTAATTCCAGACATCCATACTCTTAGTGAAATTGCATTACAATTCACACATCAATACTCAATCTCCATGACTACTTACCATATCCACTAAACGTTTATATGAATTCAAGCTATGGATGATCTATTATTGGAATTGGAATGATGGATTTTTGGTTAGCTTCATTGTTGTGGTTCGTATCACTCAAAGTTGAGGTTTTGGTGCTTTTCCTAACCTTAGTTGCTAGTCCTCAGAGTTTTATAAGCTTGTCACGGAGCTCTAAATTTTCATAACTCCCCGATTCCCCGACATGGTTAATGGTTCACTTTGTTGAGTTGAAATTCTTTCTTGGTCATATTTCTAGTCGGTGGGTCAAAGGTTTGGAAAATTTTGAAACTTTAGACTTTGGTTCAAAGGTTCCAAGTTTCAGCGACCATGTGACATTATGGACTTATTTTTCCTTAACCTTTCAAAGGCATTGTCATCTGACACCTCATTGATGCCATGTACAGACTAATGTAAAATATAGAATACAATATACAATATAAAATATCACAATTTCATGGAATACAACATAAAATATCATCAACTACAGTTTGACTTTGGAATATGATTCATGAAGTGAAATATAAAATAAAATATCGTGAAGTGCAATGATTCACAATTTCATTGAATACAATATAAAATATCATCAACTATAGTATGGAAAAATGGAATATGATCTTGGGATCCATGAAGTGCAATATAAATACCTAAAATATGCTAATTCTCTCCCATTTCCCAAATGGGCTCGAGGTCTTCAAACTGGCATTCATCATCAGATAAAGTAAAAGAGTCATCTTGAATTTGATTCCAAGTCTACTCTTCATTTTCTTCAGCTTGTGTCTAACATTCAATATTCATTGTGTCATTTTTTTGAATGTCATATGTTCAATTCCCATTGCCATTTCCAGTGCCACTAGTACCAACCTTTGGAATTGGAGTGTTGCATAACCCGTTCCCTCTTCTTTCACATTTATACCTCTAGATTGTGAGTTCCCTTTCAAAAGGAAAATTTCTGACATTATACGCAGTTCCTTTCATTCTCAAGCAATTTTACAAATTCTTGTCTAGTTTGTTTCTTAAATTTGATTTCAAAACCCCAATGTACTGAAAACTCTCTCATCCTCCATCGACCCTAATATCATTGTTTGACATAAATCAACAAGTTTGAAATATTCTGATATCGAACCACACAATATTTCACTTTGACCTAATTTTGTCCAATTTTTTTTTATTGATCCCGGTTCAAATGCCTTGTCCTTGCCCATGGATTTATATTGGTCCTTCATAGCTATTGCAAAACTCCTACATTGTTTTCTAAGCTTAGATTTATCTAAAATTCCTTCTATTTTCTGCTCATTGTATGTTATAGTTTTGAAAAATTGTTTGATCAAGATTTTTACCTGAGCATGAAAATATTTTGGGTTCTCTCGGTTTTCCCAAAATTGAGGATACACAATAATCATGGCTTCAAGTATTTCATGTTGAGGGAATCTTTCATGAATCTCTGAGGAAAGATATTTTGCAATTTCCTTCAAATTATCACCAACAGATTTAACAATGCCTTTAAAATCTTCCTCGTTAACAACTACTTCTCTACTAGAGCACTTGCTTGTCTTACATTGGTATATTTGTATCTCATATCCACGTACATAGATACATAAGTGCTTTCTTGCATTAAACTATAAATAATTGTTAGGATCATTCAAATTAGTAATTTTTTGCTACATGAAATAATTTGTGCCATCTTGTGTTAGATCTAGATATAGATGATTGTGGGCCAAGCATGTATGTTTATGTAGATTGGAATATTCATTAATATACATAGTTCTATCTTGGGCTTTCTTCACAAGGTCGTTCATCACATCCAACATGGGGAGAAGACTAGTTAGAGTCAAGAGTGTCTTTATATCACTTAACCCATGTAAGAGGTCAAGAGCTTTGTCTATTGTGCTGCGATTTTCATACATCACTCCAATCAAGGATTGATATTCTAAAAGAACTCATTGAGCTAGTCCATGTAGGGAGATCCATTTGGTATCAAAATCCTTGAGAATCTTGTTTCTTGGTGTTATTCCCTCAACAAAATTTTGAAATTATGTGAAAAGTTTAGGACTTCAACAGAAGTATGTGTGTATCTCGCAAACTAGATTTTTGAATTTTGATATTATAGGAAAATTTCTTACAATTTTGAATGCTAAATTCATTATGTGGTCCATGTAGTGAATGCCAAGCATGTATGGTGCACAAGTATTTTGTAACTTTGTGCAAAGACCGGTCCTTTGACCTTGCATCACTGCAGCTCCATCGGCTCCTACACACACCAACTTTTTTGCAATTGTCAACTCATCCATACCTGCAATTTCATTCAAAGATTTCTTGACTAGTTCAAATATATTTTGGGATGTTGAACTATCCTTCATTTTATGAACATAGAGAAGATGAGCTTGGAGAACATGTTGTACAATATACAAATGCATACAAACCCAAGAAGTATTGTCTACCACAATAACTTCATCCCAAGATAATGCAATCAAATTTGACTCTTTTACTTTATCCTTTAAATATTCCTTTTCCACTGAAGTAAGATAGTTTTCCCATTCCCATCCAACGTTTACTGACCAATGTCAGTAGGGATAGTGAGGAACATTCAAATAAGATAATAAACCATAATATTCTGGGTAGTTTTTCATAGGATTCCCTCTAGACAAAATATGAAAAACAACACTCATCTAAATAGTTTTTGACAAATTTATTGTTTCCATTTCTTTTCCAAATTGAGCCTCAAGTGTACCTTTACATGCAACAATGTTTGACATTCTTTTTTCATGCTCTTCATAATATGCAACATACCTAACATGAAGAAATTCTTCCTTTGATTTCCATTGTACGAATAATTCTTCCTTTCCATCTATGATTTGTTTTTCATAAACTTTACCGATATGCTTTTATATAGTGTCAATCTTTAGCTGCAATGTCTTGGCTCTTTCACATTTCCAACTTAAAATCTTACATTTGGCCAATGTTTCCTTTTCAATATTGTTTGCATTTCTATTCCCCACTGGTACCATGAATGGGTACTTTGAAAACCAACGAAGTTGAAAACTCCTTGTCATTTCCCACTTGCGCCCCATTTTTGGTTTATTTTTCCTTTTCTTGCTACCAGCATCATCATCCTCATTGAAGTCAATTATCTCATTCTAGCTAACTGGGACTAGGGTATCCCTTGGAACATCTTTTGTGGTATTGCCATCCTGATTTGATACATTTTGATTTAAATCAATGGCAATCTCAACTTGACCTTCCGGTGGTGGTGGTGAGGTATTGTGAATGCTACCAATATTTGATGGAAGAGTTGATAATGTAGCTCCATCTTGACCTGATGTATTAGAAGCTTTGGAAATTCCAAAGTAAGACTATATGGTACATCTAAGTTTTTGGCATTTTGAGAGCCTTACCACCTTGAGGAGTGGAAGGAGTATAAGAAG
This sequence comes from Sequoia sempervirens, assembly GCA_007258455.2. Lineage (NCBI taxonomy): Eukaryota > Viridiplantae > Streptophyta > Pinopsida > Cupressales > Cupressaceae > Sequoia > Sequoia sempervirens. The sequence continues at coordinate 180,887,690 of VDFB02047230.1, forward strand.
TAGCAGGAGTATCTTCACCACCCTGAGGAGCGACTAGAGCCTTACCCTTGCTGCTCGAGTCACTCAACATATTGATCTCTGATTCACTTGACATATTCATCTCTCACTTCGGATAAAAACTGGAAAAAAATGTCTTCTTGTTTAAGGAAAAAGAATAATAATATAGATCCAATTCTCTATTCAATATCATCTTTAAGATTGAAGCAAGAATGGAAAAGAGATAAAGAAAACATATTATTATAACTAATAACACTATGAAGAAATGATCACTCACCTTTAAGTCTATGTTTTTAACTTTCGCTAACTTCTAAATCGAGAAGTAGAACGTCAGAACCAAAAAAAGTGTGTAAGAATAAATGACACTTTTGATTGTATTTATATCAATCCATGATTCCATATTTGGTGAATTCCTCAGGATATTTAAATGGTATATTAAAAATTTGGCAAATCTCGCATGCTTATTCAATGATATGTTATAAATTTCAAGGCAAAATGTGTCCTCAAATGTAATTATTTTTTAATGTTATTGGCGAAAAAGGTCCTCATAAGCAACTATTTATAAATTTTAATTGGAGAAATGAGTCTTCACAAGCAACTATTTGTAAATTTTAATTGGCGAAATGGGTCTTGATACAGTGTTGTTTTAATAGTATTGGTGAATATGTAGGTGTTTTATTAAATGCTTTCAGGATTCTAGGTGAAAATATTAGTCGGTCCAATTGAAATGCGTAGTTTGAAAATGGAAAATATGTTGCTTAAATATGCCTCATTAAAAAACTCATTGGAGAATTGACATGTATTGGACCTATAGTTCGTAAAATCTAGGTGATTTGGACACCTTGTTGGATGCAAGAAATTCACCAATTTTGACTTTGCCGATTCCTAGAATTTTCCAATTGGCAAAGATTCACCACTAAAGTTTTCCCTACTTCCCTCTCTCTACATACCTCTCTTTATTACTCTCTCTTACCTTTCTCTCTCCATCCGTATTTCTCCCTCTATCCCTACCAATCCCTGCATCTCTCCTTCCCTCTCTAATATAAATATCTTCCCCTCCCTCTCTCTACCTGCCTCTCTGTATTA
>VDFB02047230.1:180888872-180929577 GCA_007258455.2 Sequoia sempervirens
GGATAGGAGAGATAGAGAGTAGAGAGGGAAGGAGAGAGTGAGAGAGAAAGATGATACAACTTGCTAACTACCGAAATTTGACATACTAATTATAAAAATTTGACATGTTGATTACTAAAATTTGACTAAGCCTGAAAAATTATAAGATCTTTCAAAAACCATAATTTTCATTATAACTCCAAGAGATTTGGAACCACTCTCAAACATCCTAAAAATATATACATGAAATATAACTTAAAGTACAAGAAAGTAAATGTCCATATGTAAATGTCAACTGCTAATTTTAATGTAACTTATTTCATGTATGTAGTCTCCTTGGCAGAGAAAGAAAAGGGAAGAATTCACAAAAAATGCTTTGTGAAAATTCATGCTCTTCATTTGGTGAGCACCAAATATGGTGCTCGCCAGATGAAGAGGACCAAAATTATTTGAATTATGACAATACCAAGCCTTAGGCTCGACCATTCGAGAAATTTGGCGCTCATCAAATGGTCATTTCGGGTAAAAAAATAAAAGTGACACCTTTTTTGTGTCACAGATTGGTGTACACACCCACAAGAGAGAAGCAGTTGGAATGAGTGGTTGCATGGTTAAAATGAGTGGTTGTAGAACTATTCAAACACCCACAACCCCAAACAATGTAATAAATGTGAACAAGTTGAGTTTTTTTTCAAAATTAGTTTATGAAATTAAAACCCATTATAGGTCACGGTGTCTAGTTTTCAAATATGTAATTGTTTTAATGATTGGATTATGTTTTCTATTTTTTAATTACTTTCTAAGAAAACTGGTCCATAAAATTGAAATATTAGACTTTTTTTAAGATTCAATATGTAAGTGCTTCAAATTCTTAGTCTGACTATGAAATTTTTTGTAAATCAGGAAAAAACACTTCCTCTTTTTGTTGATCCAACTTCTTGCATCATCCCTTACAATAAAAAAAATTAATTTCCCTATTGTTTGTACCTAATTTTTTATTATGGCTTCAAAAATATAATGCATTCTCCAGTTAATAATCACCCTTTGTATTTTCTGCATTTTTTCTCTTTTCTTTTGGTAAAAGGGTTGAAATCATATCTTCTAAATTTTAAGCAGTTATTTGATTGAGTGTAAAAATAACATTATTATATTTTGAAGGAAAACTATTTATCAATATAGCTCTAGCATCATCATCATCTATTGAAGCCTTGACTTTTACTAGTTGCCTAATGAGAGACCTCAAATTACTTATGTGATTTGACATTGTGATTCCGTCTTTCATCTTGAACCTAAATAATTGAAGTTTTAGGGAAAACTTTGCATTAAATACTTTCGCTCCAAACAATTTATTTAAATCATCCCAAATTTCTATTGATGATTTGTCTAAATCTATATGATGTAATTCAAAGTCGGAAAGAACATCGATAGTAGCCTTGGCTTTTATCATCCCTATTATTCCAATCTAATAACTTATTTGCATCTATAGGTCGATTTTCTTTTCTGATTATTATCCCCCATTAATTTTTATTCATTAGTTACATTTGAATTTTCATTCTCCAAATATGAAAATTAGATCTAGAATACTTGTCTAATACAATCTCCATAGTGCATGCTAATGTTATTCTCCACACACCTTCTTATTGCAAATTCCTTCTTCCCATATTAAAGTTTTCCTTTAAAATATTTAATTTTCTAATACCAAGATGCTTCTATTTTTATTTTGTATTGAATCAAAATCATTAAGAGAGAGAAAAGTTCATAGGTCATACCATTTTGAGAATAACAAGGAAAACTAAATGATGGTTTTGGTGGCATTGAGAAAGTCATTGGAGAGCATTCCCCTAGATTTGGCGACATCAATGAAGGTGATGCCAATCTTCACATGTTTATCTACGGGTTTCTCCATCTCCAAAATGCCTTACGCCTTTACACAACAAGGGAGAATCACATATTGCTCTATAGATTTCAACATACAAGTGCAAAGTTTCTAACTGGATGTACAACTATTGATATATTCACCTTTTCCTTAACTTATTAACTAAACAATGTAATAGTAGTACTCAACTGTTGCATTAACATTTATATTATAAATATATATATATATATTTCTAGACTGCGGTGAACGGGTAGCACTCCACTCCCCCCATAAACCGTAGCTATACCGGGTGCAAACTTTTTGAACGCGGATCATGCATACTGGCTGACATCACTTCCACCACCTGACGGGGAGACTAGAACTTGTGGACCAAGAGAGCCGCTAACGGAATTACTTCTAATACAACTGCTTAGGCCTACCATATTATAAATATATTTAAAATAACATATATTTTATAAAAAATGTAACAATAAAATTTACATTAGAATATTATTAAAATATTTGAAATATATTATTTGTTACTAATTTATAGTCTTTAAGAATTTATAACTATAATATTACATTTCTATTCTTTTTGTTTTTTAATTGTAATTTTTAAATTTTTATTTATGAATCTAAATATTTTAAAAAAATTAAAAAACATAATGTACATTTGTTCAAATTTACTCTATTACATATTGAAAAACATTAGATAAATTTATTTATTTATTTCAGTTTGCATTTATTTTTGTACATTATTATTGGAAGATTGTATCAACACCTATAGTAAATATTGGATCTACATAGATTGAAAAAAATCTAACAAAATTAAATTTAAAACTATAAAATAAATAAATATATTCAATTTTATTCTAATACAATTTGTATTGAAGTACAATTGTACTCCACCTATATGATATAAATATGAAATAATCCTATATACTAGCAATCATGCCTTGGTGTGCAATGGGTACACCAAAGAACTGTGGAAGGTCAATTAGGGAATTTTTGGGCCTATTTTTACATACATATAAAATAATGTTTGCACAACAAAGGTCTCAATGGAAAAGTGATAAATTCAAATCAACTATGCATCTGCTTATAGGGATCCCATCACAACTAAAACAAAATTTTTGAATCAGGAAGATAATAAGGCTTCATTACCAATAGGCTCATGTTATGTTTCCAATAGGGAGAGAGGGGGATATGGGATAGAGAGAGAGAGAGAGAGAGAGAGAGAGAGAGAGAGAGAGAGAGAGAGAGAGAGAGAGAGAGAGAGAGAAATATATAGAGAGGGGGAGAGAGGAGAGAATGCAAGAGATAGGAAGTGATATATAGAGAGGGGTAGAGAGAGAGAATGATATATGGGTAGAGAGAGATGGATATATAATGAGATAGCTTGATAGAGGGAGATATGTAAGAATTTAAATATTGAGAGATAGAGATAGAGATAAAGATAAGGAGAGAAATATTGTGTGTGTGTGTGTATGAGTAAGAGAGATATATGGAGAGAGCTAGAATAGATAGAGAGGGAGGAAGATGGAGGAAGGGAAATAGATATATGAGAGAGAAGTAGAGAGATATAAAAGGATGATGTAATAGGGAGAGGGAGAGATAGGGACATAAAGGAAGAACAAAGTGATAAATATAACTTGGGAAAGAGAGGGTGTGAGAGAGACAAAGACAAAGACAACACGATAAATATATAAAGGGAGAGATGGAAGGAGAGAGGAAGAGGGAGAGGGAGAGATAAAGATAGAAAGAGGGAGACAATGAAAGAGGGGGAGATTAAGAGAGAAATATAAAGATATAGGAAGTGATATAGAGAGAGAGGTAGAGAGAGGGATATATATAGAGAGAGTAGTAGAGATGAAGGGAGAGATGGAGTAAATAAGAGAGAGAGAGAAAGATAGAGATAATGGGATAAAAATAGACAAGAGGGAGAGATATCCCCTCTATCTTTCCCACTATATATCTCTCTATCTCTCCCCCTCTATCTCTCTCTATTAATTTTCTATATCACTTCATTTATCTCACTCTTGCCCCCTCTATTTATATCTTCCCATCTCTCCCCCTTCATCTCTATTTATATCTCATTATCTCTCTCTCTCTTATTTACTCTATCTCTCCCTCCAGATCTCTCCTACTCTATCTTTATATATATCCCTCTCTCTACCTCTCTCTATATATCACTTCCTATATCTTTATATTTCTCTCTCCATCTCCCCCTCTTTCATTGTCTCCCTCTTTCTATATCTATCTCTCTCTCTCCCTCTTCCTCTCTCCTTTCATCTCTCACTTTATATTTATCTTTCCCTATCTTTGTCTCTCTATCACCCTCTCTATCTTTCCCAAGTTATATTTATCTATCTCTCCTTTATATCTCTATTTTCCCTCTCCCTCTCCCTATCACTTCCTCTTTCTATATCTCTCTAATTCTCTCTCCTATCTCTATTTCTCTCTCTCCATCTTCCTCCCTCTCTATCTATTTATACATATCTATCTCTCTCTCCATCCCTCTCCATATATCTCGTATACACACACAAACTCCTTATTTCTCTCCCTATATCTAGCTCTATCTCTATCTCTCCATATTTAAATTCTTACATATATCCCTCTATCTCTATCTCATTATCTATCCATCTATCTTCACCCCTATATCTTTCCCTCTCCATACCCCTCTCTCTATATCAATTACTATCTCTATCTTTATAAATTTCTCTCTTCCTCGCTCATTCTGTCCCTCTCTTCCCCTCTATATAAATTTATCTCTTCAATATATATCTATAACTTTTTCCTCTCTTTATCTCTCCCTCTCCTCCATATCCATATCCATCTCCATCTCCATCTCTCTATAGCTTCCTCTTTATCTCTATCTCATTACCCCCTCTCTCTCTCTCTCTCTCTCTCTCTCTCTCTCCCCCCCCCTTATATTTCTCCCTCTTTCTATCCACATATCTCCCTGTCTCTCCCTCTCTCCATATTTCAAACATATCATGAGCCTATTGGTAATGGAGCCTTATTATATTTTCAACTCAAAGGTTTTGTTTTACTTGTGTTCAAATCCTTGTAAGTAGATGCATATTTTATTTTAAGCTATCACTTCTCCATTGAGACCTTTGTTTCACAAACAAAATTATTTTTAAAATAGCCTACCAATTGACCTCATGTATACGACACAAATGTATGTAAACAATAAACCAAAAAATTACGCAATTGACCATCCACACTTATTTGGTGTACCCATTGCACACCAAGGTGTGATTGATAGTAAATATGGTTATTTGGTCCAATGTGGGGTAGAGAATGATGATGTTATACCTAGTCAAAGAATACTTTGCCATGATCAAAATTATTTTAATTCTTTTTAAGGCAACTGTAAGAGATAAAAGTGTATATTTTAGTTTCTAAGTGTTTGTTCTCAAGAATTTGATATTTTTTCTCATTTTCATGATGTTTAGTTTTTTTATAGTCCATTTCATTGGGATTTTGGCTAGTTGTAAGCCTTGTTTTAGTCTTGCTAAGGGCTAATTGTTTGGAGGCTTGTTGTTTTTCTTTGGTAACCTTCACTGTTATGGTTTTTGTTTTTCTTGACAGTTTGTTGACTGCTCTCCTTCTATGTATAATATTTTCTTTACATTGTTTCAATACTAAAAAAAATAACTTATTTTATATTTATTTTAATTTTATATAATATAATATGTGAAAATAATGGTAAAATTAGTATACTTATATTTTGATGGAATTGATTTAGTGTAATACTATATTGATATGTAGTATATTTTAATAATTGATACTTATTATTTTGACTTATCTTTGTTTATGTTAATTTTCATACATTTATTGTTTGTTTATTATTATTGCACCTTCATTTATTTTTTCTCTACTTTAAAATTGTTATTACGGTTTTAGGGTTCATTTATGATTATTATAGCTTCACCATGGCTCAATCTTGAGGAATGTGAAAATGAACCAAAAGTTCAAATATTCAAATTTGAATTCTAACTTTCTTCTCCTTTTATATTAGGTTGATAAACCAACTTGGCATAGATTTGCATGACATGTTACTATATCATGATATTTAAACACATTTTTAATGCACAAACATACTTTCATAAGAACAACAATTAAGAAGCGCTCCAATTCTAATAGACAAAAATTGAATCAAATTTATAATATCTTCATATAGGCTATTTGTATGTTTGTATATGTTGTCTTTGATATCTCTAGTCATTAGTAATTTAATAAGAGTGTAGCATTATCACTAGCGGGTGGAGCTTTTAGAGAGTCTACAAGGATTGAGCATGGATAAATTATAGGCCTTCTTCCCTAATACCATTCTTGTTGGTAAGTAGGTTGGATTTGGGTGAATATGTGTAAGTTATGATATTTTGAAACACTCATAAATGTTTAATGTATTCTATTTATTGTAATTGTTGAGTGTTTGAAATTCAACATCCAATACCATAGTAGTTCTTTGATAAAATTTTGATTATATGAAAATAAAATCTTTATGCATAGAAATATACATGATGAATACTTTCGAATGCAATGCCATTGGGTAGGTGTAGACTGATATCATTCCACACTTTCATATAACTTCCTCCATGTTGATTCGTTTCTCTCTATAGTTTATAGATTTAAGGTTGGAATTTTCCTACAATAATAAGTAATAGGGGAGAGGATTTAGTAGTCAAACACCCTAATTTTGTGCTTCTCAAAATCCTATTTGGAAATTTCAAATCACTTCCAATTTTTTATAATAGGTTACTTGACAAGTCCCCTACTTATGACTAAGGTTTCAAGACCACATCATCAAATATGATGCCACCATCAACATGTACTTTGTTGAGGCATCCAAAAAGACCCATAAAAAACTTAGACCAATAATTATACGTTAAATCATGTTTTATTAGTGTCCTGATGTGGCATCACATAATTTTTTGCTTTTTATATCCAAGGAATACATTTCATTTAGTTATGGGTAATCATCATCAAAACTAACAACTTTAAAGTCATAAATGTTGGTGTAAAACTATTAAAAAATATTGGATATTAAATGAAAAATGCTATACCAACTATTGGAACATGCTCACCTTTCCCCTAAGTAGTATATTCATTTAATCATTAGATCTTATACAACCAATCATAGGTTCCTAATAGTTCTTAATATTTTTTAAATGTATTCTACAATCTTGACATTTTAGGATACTACATATTTTTCAAACATTTTGACCAATTGACTAGGGGAATCCATGCATAGTGATACTCGTTTTAAGTTTAAAAATAATAATAATTTTTTAGTAGTTAATTCATTTTTGTTTTTCTCTTCCTTAACTCATATGCATGTGTTCTAAGAACCCCTCAGAACAAAATTTGTAAAATTCATCTATCACGTTTCTTGAGATGAAGGGTACACAATTGGAGTATACAATCATGATATTTGATATACCAATCAGTTACAATTGTTTAATAGTTTTATAAATACTTTTCAACATAATCCTTTTAAAATATAATCCACAAGCAATACATTCTAGGAGATGAAATCATCAAAGTTTTATGTCATTTAGATCATATATGCCTTATCTATACTTCCACATTTTGCATACATGCTTAACCATAAAATTACAATTGTTTGAAAGTTTTTGAAGCCCTTTTTACAAATCTATTTAATTCATGTATCTCTTTAGTGTGTATTGTACCATTGCATTCCATGAGTATATAATTCTTAAAGTCATAATGACAATTGTAGAGAGAAAGTTGCATAAGAAATTTTATTGAAATAACTTCTCTCACAAGGAAGTGTATGAATTTGCAATGGCATTCTCCATAGATATTCTCAATTTAGTGGTATTTTATTTTCTAATATAGATAATTTTATTATTGAATAACAAAGTAATTTAGTTTTTTTTTTAAGTTATATATCATTAAATGATTAACTTTACCTACAATTACATTATGTTTCATTTTTTTGATGTTGCAAAAAAAACTACTCTTAAGAGTCATGCTATAATTTTCTAGATTTTATTTTTTTCAAATTATATTTCATAATATTTAAGTTTTAAAATTTCACCAAGTAATGTGAATTCTATAACCATTTTATGATTTCCTGTTTTTGCTAAAACTATCAATTTTATATTACATTTAGTATGCTACTTTTAGGGAAACTACTCACATTTTTATTATTCCTCAAATTCCTTTATAGGTTTTATTGTATCCAAACATTTTATATTTCTTAATTTTGTTGAGTAATTCAAATTTAATGATTTTTTATGACTATGATATTTTTGTTAAAATTATTGATTTTTATATTGAAATTTAATGTGTTGATTTCAGTGAAATTACTCACATCTTTATGATTCCTCAAAATATTATTGGGTTTTACTCCTTTTTAGTTTTCAAGAGCATTTTTTTTTTAAATTTCATTGAGTGATGCCAATTCTATTCTTGATTAAGGACTAGCATGTTTGTTAAAAACTGTTGAGTTGTATTGAACAATTTTATATCACCACTAAGAGGTTAGGCTTCATTGTTCTACCCAAATTTGATCTTCTAGTTCTAATACATAGATGTAGGTGGAATAAATTTGAAATAACATGAATTTAGTAAGAATTTGTTAATTTTTTGTAACTAGTAATTTAGAGTGTATAGGTGCCAAATAAATAAAAAGTGGGGAATAGTAAGTAATTTAGTCTACAACCTAATTTGTAGTATAGTACAACATATAAAATTCTTTGGTTAATTCAAATCAAATAAAGTGTAAAAATTTGATTGATTGTTACTCTCTACCATTTTATGTTATTAGATGGACATGCATGCATTAGCATTAGTTATATGAAAGCTTGGTTGTCCAGGAATACATGTTGCATCAGATTCCTTCAGATTGATAGATCCTTCATGAAGGGTCAGACTTCTTTAGTTTGAAGTAAGGCTGAGGAAGCCTATGACTTTATGATTGGGTGGAAAAGTGTCTTGATGTTGCTCTCTACCTCTCTCGCTCACTCGCTCACTCCCTCTCTCGCTCACTCCCTCACTCCCTCTCTCACTCACTCCCTTTTTCTCTCCCTCTCCCTCTCCCTCTCCTACAAAATTTGAAGACCACATAGTTTATCTCCTCTTCAACCTTCTTGATTAGAAACAATGTATTTCTTGTAATTATAATATGTTAAAATTTCTATTGTAGATTTTATCATTGAAAGTTTAATTTATAATGATAGTTAAGTTGTATGATAGTTATAATATGTTACAATTTCTATTGTAGATTCCAAAGCTTGCTTTAGGTGTTGAAACTTCAAATGGCTGCCATCAAATTGTATGAGCATATAACAATAGCACTGAGTAACTGATATACCTAATCAAGAATTCTGAACAAGTCATATAAACTACCGCCCCCAAAAGAACAACACATTTTTTGGCTTCCCTTCCAAGGGAATTTTCTAGGCCTTGAACTTCTTAGCCACTCTATAGTCGAAAAAGTTTGAGATACAGAAGGGTTGATATTTGTACGTAACTTCAAACCCCTTCACAGAGATTTTAAGTATTTAAATGTAAAATATCCATTTTGCGGGCTGGGTCGCTGGCTGCCTGATTGGAAGGATTGAATAAATAGAGAACGTTTGCTATGTCAAAGATAGATGTTATAATCTGAATTTTAATTAATAAATATGGTCAAACATATATTTAGAGTGTTGGAGGAACAATAATAATGTTATATCTAATTAAAGAATGTAATGATCAAAATTATTTTTCAATTTTTTTAGCTCGTGTAAGAAATAAAAGTACATATCTTAATATTCAAGTGTTGTTTTGGTTCTAGGAAAATTCACCGCCAGCAATTCATCAAAGGAAAATTCACCCCACAGAATCATGCAATTAATTTTTCGTGCGGTGAATTGTCATGGCGATACCACCACAGAAAATTAATTGCCAAAAATTCATGCAATTAATTTTTCGCACGGTGAATTGTCATGGCGGTGAATTTTCCATCGGTGAATTGCACGGTGAATTTGCCGGATGCTATTTGTTGTTTTATATTTATTTTTGTTTTATTTAATTATAATATGTAAAAATGGTGAATTAGTATTACTTATATTTTGATGGAATTGATTTAATGTAATGCAATATTGATATGTAGTATATTTTGATACTTCTTATTAATTTTGATTTGTGTTTGTTTATACTAATTTTCATACATTTATTGTTTGTTATTAATGCATCTTCATTTATTTGTACTTTCATTTGTTTGTTCTCTATTCTAAAATTTCTATTGTAGTATTAAGTTCAATTTATGACTATATATAGGTTCAATTGGCTAAATCTTGTGGAATGTGTGAATGAATTCAAAATTCAAAATTCTAATTCTAATTCTAACTTTCTTGTTCCTTTATACTTGTTGTGAAAAGTTGACTTCATATAGATTTGCATTACATGTTGCTATTTCATGGTACTTAAACATATTTAGTGTAGACTCACTTTCATAGGAAGACCTTAAATTCTAATGGACAACACAGGAATCAAATTTGCAATGTCATCATATAGGCTATTTGCATGTTTTTAGATGTTGCCTTCAATATCTCATAATCAATCATTTAGCTTAGTAAAGTAGGTTGACCTAGGAGAACATACTCACATATTAAGTCAACAATCTCCTCAATGGTGTCCCTTGACACCACCTTAACAAATTCATTTATCAAGAAGACAAAGAAAGGAAAATATTCAAGAACATATTCTATTAGACCATTTCTATGAAATACCATTCAAATTTGTGTGATAAGATAGGTCCATCGTAGTTGAGATTGAACTCGTAACACTCAAGATCAAATTTTGAGATAGTCATTAGATTAAGGCCATTACTTTTTTAAAGGATGTGAATCGATTTAATACATCGTTATTATAATTATTCAATCATCAAGTCTAGAGTTAAATGATCCTATCTATCTCATTTAATTTTCATATATATATATATATATATATTTATTACAATTATCTATCCCAACTTTTTAAATCTAAGTTATTTTATACTTAATTGATTGCATTTACTATTTACGCTAGTTGATCAATGTAATGAGAATAAATATCTTACATTTTGGTGATCTAGACTATTAACCCTCTATAGGGTTTTGGACTTCTTTCTATATCTATTTTTCCATATTTAATTATTGTATTTTTATCACAAAATTGATTAGGGTTTGTATCCTTCATTGTCTTATGCTTAATAGTTATGTCTTTCTTTAGGGATTATTATTCATTCTATTATCTTATATTTATCCACCTTACCCACCTTTGTCTTTTCCTCTACAATTTTATTTTCAAATCTAATTTTCTAAATACATTCATTTTATAATGAAACCAATTTAGGTTTCACACTTTATTATATGTTGTATCTTCGATCCTTACAACACACACCCTCCCTTGTTGTCTTTAATATTTTGGATCTTTATTATGGATGTATTTTCCCCTTCCTCACCAAGTTGACTTTATTCAAGTCATCATTATTTATTATGATACCTATTTCATGCCCTATGATAGTGATTTAAATACTACTTAAACCCTTTGCACACTTGATACACCTAGGAACATTGATTCAAGTGATATTCTACCCAGTGAGCATATTCTTTTTATATCTCATGATAGTTTTTTTTATATCTATAAATTCTAATCCATGTGGCTTTCTTGATTTACCTTTCCTTAAATAATCTAGTGATGTAGATACATATGTTTCAACCTCACCTATATACAAAGATGTAAATTTTCCATGCTTAGTGATACACTTGTTGATTTGAGACAAGGTTTATGCTGATTGTGCTTCTATCACTATTGATGTGCCTATACATGATACATCATCTTCAACCTCCACATGAGGTTGTTAACCCCCATGTAGTTCATGATAATATTTGATGCAAGAGCATCCAGTGGTGTAAGGGAAATCTTGCATCACCCAAAAATATGTTTTCCTTTATGTTTCCTTTTGTTAGCTTTTTATAGATGTTTTTACATTTCTGGATACCCTTTTCATCGATTAAGAGTTCCCAACTTTCAGAATTGCATTTTTGTTTTTTCTGCTCAATTTCTATTTTTAGTAGTTTTGAATTTGAAGGCATGAGGAGGCAGAAATTTATGGGAAGCTTTAGGACAGAAAAAAATCACTTTGGTGAAAGAATCAGGTCAAGATCATTCTTGGTTTGAAAGTTATTCAAGTTTCAATTTTTGCTTGTTAGCCTAAAAATCCTTTCGAGTCCATTTTGAGGCACTAAACGATCTTGTACGAGCCCACAAATCACTAGAACTGGAAGAGTGAGTTATTGGCGTGTTCTTCACTTTGAGACCTTTCCAATGGTTCAAATGGTTCAAAAAAGGGAGTCCCGAATCAAAAGTTATGGCTTTTGGAAGTTGGTCAAATTTTTGGAAAATTGCCAATTTTTGAATTAGGACTCAATTTTTGAATTTCAAATTGTAATTTTCAGCGCCTAACCACCAAAAATCATAATTAAAATGTTGTTTTGGCTCCAAAATTGAGAAGGAGCTATTTATGGGCAAGGTTTTCTGATTTTTGGTAGCTTTTTGGGGAAAAGATTGCATACTGGGAAAAGGGGAACTTCTGTAATTTTCTGTAACTTGCATGTATTGTAGAACTCGAGGATTTGAGATCCTTTGCATGTAAGATTTTCATATTCTGAATAATAATAATATTCTTTGTTTGTGTGTGATTTTCTATGTCTCAAGTTAGCACCCTCGTCAAGTGGTATCAGAGTGGGTTTTCTTGAGCATGTGGACAAATCATCGACCATGAGGCAATTCACACCAGGACCATGGTTGTGGGTTTGAGATATTCAAGATGCCTCCAAGAGTTATTCCAGGTAGGTGTGGTGGCACCAGAGGTGTCAAAAATGCTAGTGGAAGAGATCCATTGGTGGCCGAGGGTTTTAGAGCCCTCTAGAAACAAATTGATGCATTACAGGAACAGATGAGAAAAGGGTTAAACTCGAGAAGGAGAGAAGAAAGCTAGGATGATGAAGAGGTGGAAGATTTAGATGTAGAAGAGGAAGAAGCGGTTGATCAAGATCAAATGTGACTAATAAGGGCCATATGGAAGATTGTAAAAAGACCTAGAGTAGAAGTTCCCAGTTATTCTAAAAGTATGAACACAAAAGAGTTGATCGACTGGATCAAAGAGCTAGAAGAGTATTTCAAGTATGAAGAAATAGAGGACCCAAATTGGGTTAAGTTTGTAAAAACAAAGCTAAAAGGCCATGCAAATATTTGGTGGAAAGAGGTCTAGTAGGAGAGAAATCGAAGAGGAAAAAGAAAGATCAACAGTTGGGATCGCATGGTGGAGAAATTGAAGAAGAAATTCATACAAATGGACTACGAGTTAGATCTGCTGAAGAAATTGCAAGGGTTGAAGCAAGGAAACAGATCTGTGAAAGAATACATAGAATATTTTCACAAGATGATCATTAGAACAAGCCATGCATAGGCCAACAAGGATAAGGTAGCCCGTTATCTTAGTGGGTTACGTTCGAGCATTCAAGAGAAGCTAAACCTAGTGAGAATGACTACCATTGAGGATGCATACCAATTTTCTTTGAAGGTCAAAGAGAAGTTGAACAAAAGATTTGACAACAAGCACAATAGATGAGGAGGTCAAAGCGAAAGGGGCAGTGGAAGATCTTCTAGAAACTGAAATGAGGATGAGAAGAAAAATGGAGATGTGGGTACCAGCTGAGGCCAAAAGAATGATAACTTCTACCGCCCTAATGATCAAAATAGTGGTGATCAAAGAGGTAGAGGATGAGGAAGATATGGGCAAGGATCCGAAAGAGGTGGTTTCAGAGGAACTTGCTTCCAGTGTGGTGAAGAAGGGCCCCGAGCCTACGAATGTCCACAACACCAAGGAAGGATAGATAGAAGGCCAAAAGGTCGTGCAAGGGTTGCACATGCAGATGAGGAGGCTCAATCTGAGCATTCAAATGATGCTGAAAGAGGAGAAGCCCTAGTGGTTAGAAGAGCCTTGGTGTCAGAAGAGAAGGAGCCAGAATAAAGGAAGAATTTGTTTCGCATAAGGTGCAAATGTGAAGGAAAATGTTGTGATTCCATTATTGACAGTGGGAGCATCGATAATCTGGTGTTAGAAGAGATGGTTATGAAGTCGAAGTTGAAGAGGGAAAGGTACCCACATCTGTATCAAATTTCCTAGTTGCAGAAGGACCACAAAGTTCTAGTCAATGAGCAGTGCCTAGTGAAGTTCAAGATTAGAAGTTATCGTGATGAGGTACTCTATGATATCATCCCCATGGATGCATGTCACATGTTATTGGGGAGGTTGTGGCAATTTGACAAGCGAGCTATACATGATGGCCATGCAAACACTTATTCCCTAACGAAGGATGGAGTCTGCCATAAGTTGAAACCCCTGAAGGAGGCCAAAGAAAAGGTATGCAGTAGTGCTAGAGTTTGTTATGTTGATGGAAGGAAATTTTTAGAAGGCATGAATCATGAGCGTATGTGTTATGGATTGATTCCTAGAATGGATAAGGAAGATAGTGAGAAGGTGCTAATAGAAGTTTCTAGATTATTGGACGAGTTTCAGGATATTGTTTCTGATAATATTCCTGAGGGTTTACCACCAATGAGGAAGATTAGTCATCAGATTGACTTGATCCCTGGAGCCAATTTTCCAAATAAGGCAGCTCACAAAATGACCCCTGTAGAAAATAAGGAGTTGAACAAACACGTTCAAGAGTTGTTGAGAAAGGGTTTTATTCAAGAGAGTCTGAGTCCATGTGCAGTACCTATAGTACTAGCACCAAAGAAGGATGGGGAGTGGAGGATGTGTACAAACTCCTGGGCCATAAACAAGATAATAATCAAGTACAGATTTCCTCTGCCAAGGATGGATGACCTGATGGATTATTTGAGTGGGGCTCAGTACTTCACAAAGATTGATATGAAGAGTGGATATCACCAAATTTGGCTTCGTGAGGGAGATGAATGAAAGATTTCCTTCAAGACCAAAGAGGGCCTATATGAGTGGTTAGTCATGCCCTTTGGGCTAAGCAATGCACCGAGCACACTCCTGCGGCTCATGAACGAGGTACTGAAAGAGTTTATGGGGAGTTTTATTATTGTGTATTTAGATGATATTTTGATATTTAGTAAGTCACTAGATGATCATTTAATGCATATTCATAAAATCTTTGAGAAGTTGAGAGAAGAGAAATTGTTGATTAATCTGAAGAAGTGTAGTTTGTGAAGGAGTTAGTGTACTTGGGGTTTGTTGTCTTGGAAGGTCTCAAGATGGACCCAGAGAAGGTGAAGGCTATTTTGGAATGGCCTACCCCAAGAACTGCTACTAAGGTGAGATCTTTCCATGGTTTGGCCAGCTTTTACAAAAATTTCATTAGAAACTTCAGTAGTATTTGTGCACCCTTGACTGAAACAATGAGAGGAGATATGAAGGAGTTCAAGTGGAGCACAAGAGCAATGAAATTTTTTGATCTATTGAAGTAGAAGGTGATAGAATAGCCCGTTCTAGCCCTCCCATATTTCAATAAAGTGTTTCAGTGGATTGTGATGCCAGTGGCTATGGCATTGGAGCAATGTTGAGCCAAGAAGGTAAGCCCATTTCCTATTTCAGTGAAAAGTTAAATGATGCAAAGAGAAAGTAGTATGTATATGATCAAGAATTTTATGCAATAGTTCAAGCATTAAAGAAATGGATACATTATCTGTTGCCGAAGGAATTTGTTCTGTATACTGATCATCAAGCATTATAGTACCTGAATAGTCAAGGAAAATTAAATAAGAGGCATATGAAATGGGTAGAAATTTTACAGAGTTATACCTTTGTTTTAAAGCATAGGAGTGGGAGGTCGAATAGGGTTGCAAATTTCTTAAATAGGAAGCAAACATTGTTGAAAGAGATGCAAATTGAAGTCATTGGGTTTAATGAACTCAGGACATTGTACCCTGAAGATCTTGATTTTGCAGAGGTTTGGAAAGCTTGCAAGGAGCCTGTTATAGTTGACAGGATGAAGTGGTTGGATTTCATAATCCAGGATGGCATGTTGTTTAAGGGAAGTCAATTGTGTATTCTGAGGAGTTCCATGAGGGATAACTTAATAAAGGAGAAGCACAATGGAGGAATGGTAGGATATTTTGGTCAGGATAAGACCATTGCCATTATCAATGAGCATTATTGTTGGCCTCAGTTATCATAGGATGTGGAGAATTTTGTGCAAAGTTGCATGGTATGTCAGATGGCTAAAGGAGTGAGCCATAAAAAGGGTTGTATCAGCCCTTACTTGTACCAGAGAGGTTGTGGGAAGATATAAGTATGGAATTTTTTCTTGGTTTTCCAAGGACATAGAGAGGGAATGATTCAGTATTTGTGGTAGTTGACAGGTTTTTGAAGATGACACATTTCATCCCATGCTAGAAGACCCATGATGTAGTCCACATTGTTGACTTGTTCTTCAAAGAGGTGGCTACATAGTCTTCCAAAGAGCATAGTCACATATCGTGACACCAAGTTTGTTGGATAATTTTGGAGGACCTTGTGGAAGAAGTTGAAGATGAAGTTGAATTTTAGTTTTGCACACCATCCACAAACTGAAGGGTAGACTGAGGATGTGAACAGAAGTCTAGGTAGCCTACTAAGATGCTTGGTAGGAGATAAACCCAAGGGGTGGGACCTGATCTTACCCTAGGTAAAATTTTCTTACAACAATTCTATCAACCGAAACATGGGAAGATCACCATTCCAAATTAATTTTGGAGGCATTCCTAGAACTGCTCCAAAACTAAGAAAGATGGACCAAGAGAAGAAAACAAGTGTCGAAGCCGAAGACTTTGCGGAGCACATCAAGAATATAAATGAGAAGGTAAGAGAACATATTAACAAGATGAATATGCAGTATAAGGAAAAGGCAGATCAAAAGAGGAGGAATAAGGAGTTTCAGATTGGTGATGAAGTGATGGTCCACTTGAGGAAAGAAAGGTTTCTAGTGCTAGGGACCTATAACAAATTGAAGATGAAGTTCGGTCCTTGTAAGATTTTGAAGAGGCATGATTCAGGGAATGCATATGAGGTAGAGTTACCGAATGGATTCAACATTTCCCTTGTGTTCAATATTTCATATTTGACAGAGTATCATGAAGGTGGCGTAGAGGAAGTACCAACAATGGAACAGTGTGGCATTCTAGCACCTACTTTAGAGAAGGAGGAGATTGAAGCAATCCTGGATAGTCGTGTGGGAAGGAGTAGCAGAAATAGGCAATATGAAGAATATCTAGTGAAGTGGAGAGGGAGGCCTATGGAAAATTCATCCTAGCTATCTAAGGCAGAGGTTGACCATTTGGGTTTTCCTGAACCATCTGAGACGTGATGAGGTCACTTCTCAAATTACCCTGGGTGTCTAATGCAGGAACATCTAGTGGTGTAAGGGCAATCCTGCATCAACCAAAAATATGTTTTCATTTATGTTTCCTTTTGTTAGATTTTTGTAGATGATTTTACATTTTTGGATACCCTTTTGGTCGATTAAGAGTTCCCAACTTTCAGAATTGCATTTTTGCTTTTTTTCGCTCAATTTCTATTTTTAGCAGTTTTGAATTTGAAGGCATGAGGAGGCAAAAATTTATGGGAAGCTTTAGGATAGAAAAATAAGCACTTTGATGAAATAATCAGGTCAAGATCATTCCTAGTTTGAAAGTTATTCAAGTTTCAGTTTATGCTTGTTGCCCTGAAAAACCTTTCGAGTCCAATTTGAGGTACTAAATGATCTCGTACGGGCCTTGAAATTGCTAGAACTAGCAAAGTGGTTCTTAGCACGTTCTTCACCCTGAGACCTTTCCAATGGTTCAAACGGTTTGCAAAACAAAGTCCCAGATCAAAAGTTATGGCTTCCGGAAGTTCGTCAATTTTTGGAAAATTACCAATTTTTGAATTAGGACTCAATTTTGAATTTCAAATTGTAATTTTTGGTGCCTAAATTGAGAAGGAGCTATTTATGGGTAGGATTTTCTAAATTTTGGTAGCTTTTTGGGGAAAATATTTTATACTGCGAAAAGGGGAACTTTTGTATTTTTTGTAACTTGCATGTATTGCAAAACTCGAGGATTTGAGTTCCTCTGCATGTAATATTTTTATATTCTGAATAATAATAATATTTTTTGGTTGTTTGTGATTTTCTGTGTCTCGGGTTAGCACCCTTCATCAATATTTCTTCTCTATCTTGTGAGTCATAGGATATTAATAATATGTTTAGTGATACGTGTAATAATAGTTCTTTATCTTCACATGATAAGGTAGATGACACTTTTCATGATGTTTTACTTTATGAAGCACATTATTTTAATACAATTAGGATAAATTTATTTAGTAGTAATGAGATTCTAAATTTACATGTCAAGTCCTTAATATAGGATAAGTGCACAAATATGGGGGCCAAAAAGTGGTCAAATATGTGTTTTAATCTACAACACATTCATTCTTTGAAATGTAAATCTAAAACACATGTGTTATGGCTCAAAAACATTATGATGTATATATATTTTATTGAATTATACCCCCATTTTAGATTTTTTTAAATTACACAATACATATGTATTATTTGAAATGATTAAGTTATAACACATGCATTGTGCACATTATAATTCAAATTATAAAAATCTCACCCATCAAGATTATATTTACAAGATTAAGAGTTTGACCTAGATATTAGGCTCTCAAAGCCATGTTTTGCAACTAAAATAACATATTAAAATGTCCTCTTCACTAGGTTTATATATTTTAGAATGAAATTCCATGAAACTATCATCAAAATGTCAATCTACTTGTTATCTTTATAGCTATATGGATTTTTTTTTTTACATTAAGTATTTTTTATTTTTTTATGATTTCATTAAATGCCTCAAATACATATATGTATTTATTTTTCCATTTTTTTTATTTTTTTAATCTAAATTTGAAAAATGTAAATACAATTTTTCTAAATAGCAATCTATATATTGATATTTTTTTTGAATTTTTAATTATTTTTTGGAAGTAGGTGATGTGCACACTTTGTGATTAATTTTTCAAAATACATCCACTTAAAAATTATTAATAAAAATGCATCTTGTATTACATATTCTTATATGTATTTCAACCAATTAGTTTTTAAAATTTATTAATGAAACAATAACAAAAATTGATGTGGGGGAGGGGGAATAGGGTTGTAAAGTAGATGCTATATTATGTTTTAATGATTAAAAATAAGATAAAATTTTCCTATGCTCAATGTTTGGCTCTATTAATCTTAATCATTTTCTTAAAGCTTTAGTAATTTATAAACTATATTCAAACAACTACAATCTTGTTCCTATCACACATTCAAAATTTGAATGTAGGAATCTTGAATTACTCATTGAAGGTTGGGTTTTTCTCTTTCAAGAAAAAGTAGCCATTTATAATTCTCTATTGGCTCCCCATTTATATGCGCATCATGTATCCTCTTATGATTTTTCTATACATCAAGATAACATTTTAGTGCACGTATTTGGTGGTTCCTTGGTTGATAGAGCTAAACAGTGGTTTGATACATGTCATACTTATTATACACTATTCAATAATTTATCCTATACTTTCATAGATTACTATTGGCCTTAAACCTTGTTCTACTCACAATTCTCATTCTTCTCCTTCTAGTGACCTCTCCTTTGTGGATCCCATGGATTTTATTGTGAGGACCAATTTTTGGATCCTCTTGTGTTTTCTTATGATGCAATTTTGAATGATTGTGGATATAAACACTTAAATTTCAACATGACTAATTTTTTCATTAATTTATTCTCATCTTGTCCATTAATTTTTTTAACAATTTCTATTCTCATCTCATTGACTAAATTTTCTATTGTCACCTTAATTTCATCTTCTTGACTAAGTTTATCATTCTAATCAATCAATTTTATTGTCACTTTGTTGATTACTTAATTTCATCATGATAATTATTAAATCACCTTGTCAATTAATTAATTATGATATGCTAATTAATTCATCTCATTTAAGTCACTCTATATCTAATTAATTAAGAAATCATAACTAACTAACTAATTAATTAATTATATTTCTAACTAATCCATTCTCACATAATTATTTAAAGTAAGTAAATAAATAAATATAATTATTCCTAGCCACATTCAAATATATGCAAATTTAGTTAACTAATTAGTTAATAATCCTACATTCCACCATGTCAATTTAGTTAAAAATTTAATCAACCCTAGATTCCACTCCATGTCAATTTTGTTAATTGTAAATCAAATTATTGGCTAAGCAATCAACTTAGTCTTCGAGTCAATCAAACTAGTTAAATAATTAATTTAGTCGACTAATTGATCAATGAAGTAAACTAGTTAATTAGATTAGTTGAATAATTATTCAATTTAGTTAACTAGTCAATCAAACTAGTTAACTCTAAATCAAACCTATAGTCCTAAAGAGAGATCACATTACTCTTGCTCCTTCATATTTAAATCTATGAATCCATCTCTTTATTAAACATTTTTAAAGATCTTGCAAAAATTGATTATAATATTTGAACATCTCTAGAAACTCTAAAATTTTAAATCAAGTTACTAACACACTATAAGAAAAAATACATATTTTTAAGCACCTACATTTCAATAATGGCACGAGGAAATTAAAATTAAAATTGATCTAAGATTTGCAAATGTTTCTAAATAAAAGTTGAATGTTATTTTTTATTTATTTTATTGTTCTAAAATTATTGCTTACATTTTTGCATGCTTAATGTGATGAACCCCTTCATTTATATTATATTTTTAAACTAGTTTTATTAACTACTCCTTGGAATCCAATTCATTACTGTATATATACTTGAGGTATACTCAACTTAAATTTCCACACAAACAACATTATCTCTCATTGAGAAGGTGGAACATGTTCTTGTGTATTAAATTACAATCAAGTGCATTTCTTGAAGATTTTCAAGGGTATTTTAGTTGAGATAATCTCATGTATTTATTTAGGTATCGTAAGGCGCATTTAACTTCGTTGATTTTAAGCATTTATATCTTTCATGGTGAACAACTTGAATTACAAATGTGTAAGTGGGTTTAAGTATGGGTGGAATGATGTAATATTATATAATATTTTATTTTTTTTTTTAAAAAGAAGGGGTAAAAATTTTATTCAATCAGAACCAAAGTACAAAGCAGGGACCAAAGGCCCAGCAAAAAGAACACCACAAGGCCAACCGGCAATCACCACTACCTATTCATGTCCTCCACTAATAACCTCTCCAGGGTCTCAAGATAATTAGAAGAGAGCTCTTCCTTTCCACTGATATCCCAACCATCCACATTCTCAGAGGCCCACTTTGCAAGACAATCAGCTGCTTTGTTCCACTCTCTAGGGATATGACAAAAGGAGACAGAGTCCAAGGAGCTGCACAGACTCAAAATCTGTCTACCCACCGAAGCCAATTGCCAACTAACATCATCCAACCTTTGGTTGTTCAACAAATCCACAACAATCTGAGAATCCGACTCACAAATGATCTTCCTCCAGCCTAAAGAGCAACCACGTTCAACAGCAATCTTAATAGCAAGGGCCTCCATCAAATTATTAGAATGCTTCCCTTTGTAACTAGAGAAGACAAAAACCACCTCACCATCATTACCCCTACCAATACCCCCCACACCAGCATGACCAGGATTCCCACGAGAAGAACCATCAGTATTAATCTTTAGGACCCCCACCGGGGGAGGCATCCACTTCCCATCACGACAAACTCGTTTCCGAACCTGACGGGGCCTTCTACCAGCAAAACAACCCTGGCTGCTCTCCCCCAAGCACAAATTCCGCACAATATCAAGATCACCAGGATCAAGATGTTCAGACATGTCACACTTAGCTGAAATAGTCTCCTGAATCCTGCTAATTATCTTCTTCCACAATTGAAGATTTCCAAGATTGGAACCACAAAAAACTCTACGGTTCCTCTCCAACCAAAGGTTCCAAAGAATGAAAATAGGCCCAATAGACCAGGCCACCTGAAGGAAAGGAGTCTTTGTTGGTGGTCTACCCAAACTTTCCCAAAAGTCAATCAAGGAAGTGGCATGAATACACCCATGATGCCAAGCTTCCCACCATCTGTGCCATAACTCTCTAGCGTAAGGGCAAAGAAAGAACAAGTGGGAGGTACACTCCTCACTGTGAGAACAAAGAAGGCAAATAGAGGGTCCCTGAAAGCCACGTTTGCGAAGATTTTCCCAAGTGAGGCACTTCCTCTGAGCAACCAACCATAAGAAAAAATTGCATTTGGGCCAAGAGAAATTGTCCCAAACCTTCTTCCACCAGTGCACCTCAGCAGGACCAAATAAGTTCTTGTCAAGCATAGCATAGCCTTGGGCAACAGTAAATTTACCTTTTGGACTAGGATTCCAAGCCAGAACATCCCTCCCATCCAGGGAGCTGCACAGCCTAGCCTCCAAAACTCTAGAAAGAACAACACGATCCTCATCAGAACCACCCACGGGCCACTCCTGTGGGTCCTTCCAACAAGCCACCACTGCCTGCCCAATACGCTTGACAGTTTTAAAATGCTCCACTTTAATCCACCCGGCCTCAGAAAAAATATGGCAAAGAGGCTGAAGCTGAGGAAAACTAGAAAGAATGGGAGGGTGGCCATCCCAAGAGTCCTGCCAAAACAAAACATCAGAGCCTCTATTACAGATCCAAAAGAGGCCCTCCTTAATCAGCTGAGCACCCTTCTTAAGGGTATCCCAAATACAAGAACCTTTACCCAGCAAAGGAAGGCGTGGCACATCGAGGCAATCAGCACCAGGCATATACTTGTGGGTTAGAATCTTAGCCCAATCCTGATCTTGATTGTTACACCACCTCCAGTATAGCTTGGCAGCCAAGGCAGTGACAGCAAGAGCCATAGACCTAAGACCAAGGCCCCCAGCATGCTTCGGCCTGCAAACAGACTCCCACTTGACCAAGCTCCATTTTGAGGAAAGAAGGTTGCCAGACCAGAGAAATTGCCGAGACAAAGCATCAAATTCCCGCACAAAGGTGGACGGGGGAACTTGCACACAGCACCTATAAATGGGGAGAGACTGCACTACAGTCTTAAGAAGAATCACTCTCCCAGCAGAAGATAGCCATCTGTAAGTCCAATGGCTCACCTTACTTCGAAATTTATCCAAAATTCCCTGCCAATAATCTCTTCGCTGTCCTCCCAAAGCCAAAGGGATCCCTAGGTACATCAAGGGAAGAGAACCGATCTGAAATCTAAGGATCCTAGCAATCCTGCTCTGAATAAGACGAGGAGTATTAAAAAAGTAAATGGAAGATTTATCATCATTAATACACTGACCAGACGCCTTCAGATAGATATCTAAGGCACGCCTGAAGTTCACCGCCTCACTAATTCTAGCCAAGCCCATTAGCCCAGTATCATCCACAAACTGGAGATGAGAGCAGGGAGGGAGAAGGTTGTTCCAGCTCCAACCATGGATAAGACCCTGTCTCACCTGAGATTTAATAAATCTTCCAAGACCCTCTGCCATGATAATGAATAAGTAGGGGGATAAAGGATCCCCTTGCCGGAGTCCCCGAGAAGCACTGAACAAATCTGAAGGTTCGCCATTAATGAGAACAGAGAATGAGGCAGAGGTCACACAACTCAGAACCCAGTTCACCCATTCCTCAGCAAAGCCAAAAGCCAGGAGAGTTTTCTGTAAGAACTCCCAGCTCACCCGATCATAAGCTTTAGACATATCAAGCTTAATAAACATAGCCTTCTCCTTAGAGTTGGCCATAGAATGGATAGCTTCCATGGCTATCACAACACCATCCAGAATTTGTCTCCCTTCAACAAAACCACCTTGCTCAGCCGAGATCAAAGAACTAAGGAGTGGTTTGAGTCTCTCAGCAATCAGTTTGGTGATGATCTTGTAAACAACGTTACATAACGCAATAGGCCTGAATTGAGCTAACCGGTCAGCTCCTTCCAACTTAGGTATGAGGGCCAAGAAGGTAGAGTTCATAGACTTGAGCATTTGTTTGTTCCTAAGTGATTCCTGAACCACCTCCAGGAGATCAAGCTTTATAATTTCCCAGAACTCTTGAAAAAACTCAATCGGAAACCCATCCGGACCAGGGGCCTTACCTTTTTTCATGTTAAAAACCACTTTCTCCAACTCAGGTAACAAGATAGGACATAAGAGATTCCCATTCATCTCAGCAGAGACTAGGTGGGGAATACAATCCATGATGGCCTGCTCCTCAGCCCCAGCAACAAGATTCTCCTTAGCAAAGAGGTTTGAAAAATAATTGACTGCCTCCCTGGAAATATCGGCATAGGCCGAGATTTGAACCCCATCCTGAGAAATAAGAGAGGAGATAGAATTTCCATGTCTTCGAGCCTTTACTGAATTATGGAAGAATGCAGTGTTCCTATCCCCCTCTTGAAGCCAATCAATACGAGATTTCTGCTTCCAGAAGATCTCTTCTCGGAGTTCCCACTCTTCTAAACTCTTAAGGGCCAAGGACTCAGCCATACTCAGGGCAGAGGTCAACCCTTGATCCCGAATCTGACGAGTGATAGAATCCAACTTGGACTGGGCATCCAACTTCTGAGCTTGAAGGTTCCCAAAATGCTGTTTATTCCATCTCTTGAGCCTGAACTTCACATGTTGGAGCCTCTTAGAAAAAGTAAACATGGCTGTCCCATGGGAAGGCATCCCCTCCTGCCACCAATCCCACATAAGATCATGCAACGACTGATCTCTTAACCACATCAACTGAAATTTGAAAGAGGGATTCTTGGTGACACCATAGACAGTGACTGAGAGCTTGATAGGCCAATGATCCGAGCCCCTCCAATCAAGAATTTCTGAACTGGTAATCAACCTACTATTCAACCAATAGCAGGAGACAAGAAATCTATCAAGCCTCTCTGAGATAGCTTCAGCACCACATCTCCTATTATTCCATGTAAAGACACCATTGGTTGGCTTCACATCAATGAGGTTCAAGGACCCAATCATATCCCTAAGTAAATTTGCAGAAGGGTCCAGCCTGGCTAAACCACCTCGTTTTTCATCCAATCCAGTAACAGCATTAAAATCACCAGCCATAATCCATGGAAGAAATGGGTCCAAGGAACGAATGAATTGAATGTGGGCCCAGAGATTCGACTTACCTGATAGATCAGTTGGAGCATAAATATTGGATAAAAGACATCTCTCTCCAGTCGCGAAGCAGGAGGCAACCAGAGAAATGGAAGACCGGCTAGACATCCACCATAAGGGGGAGACTTTCCTAGG
Source organism: Sequoia sempervirens (assembly GCA_007258455.2). NCBI lineage: Eukaryota > Viridiplantae > Streptophyta > Pinopsida > Cupressales > Cupressaceae > Sequoia > Sequoia sempervirens. Next base: position 180,914,050 of record VDFB02047230.1, read on the forward strand.
GTTCCAGAAGCAAGCCACCCCCCCTGCATTATTCAGAGCACCCACCCCCTGCCAATTGCCTTGGGGCCAGATACGCGAAGCACAATTCGCCAAACCATCAACAGTAAATTATATAATATTTTATTGTATGATCTATTTTTTTTTATTATTTCCTTCACTTACACTCTTTTATTTTGTCAACTAAATGTTAGTAACAAAAAATTACCATTCATATGGCATGCTAGTTAGTGGCAATTGATATATATTTCAAATGAATTTTTAACATTGATATTATTGTATTATGTTTATCACTAGAGTAGTTTGAAGTTTGAATGGAAATTAGACTAAGTTTTTCTAATTCTTTATATTTGAGAGTTTGATTCATCTAGTAGCCTTCACATAACGAATTATCTTAAAGGAATTTGTCTAGCATAATTCACATAAACTAAATATTCTCTAAATAATCATTACACATACTATAAATAGAAATATTTTTATCAAGACATGTATTGCTAGATATTAGAATTTTACATCATATTCTAGTATGTAAAAAATTTATAAAATTTGATCTTCAAATACTAGAGAAAAAGAAGAAGTTTGACAACCAAAGTCATTCATCTATGATTTGGATTCAATTAGTTAATAGTGAGCTAAAAGTAATTGTTGGAAGGGAATTGGCTAGCATCTAGAGCAGTCATGCAAAACCTATTGCAAACCTCCATAAAGAATTTTTGGAGCTTCTACTTGAAAGGACATGTTAGTTTGTTTTAGTGATTTCCAACTGGTTCTCAAGAAGTAATCTAAAGAGTAGCCAATTCTTATTTTCAAATACTTCAAGGGGTTGGCCAACGAATAGGAGATAGATTAGACACTTTTCTCCTTTGCACTTTAGGATCTACAAAAGCTAGGAGGCTGGTCCTTTATAATATCTGATAAAATTATACAAATTTGTAGCAAGATATTGTTACAACAAATATGTTCTCTTAAGATAGACCAAGAATTGCAAATGAAACTCACTTAATAGGCTAGACTTGTGCATTTTTGGCTATGAGAACATAGAGTAACATTAAGAAATAAGCTACAACGGTAAGGGAAATGTGATTTTGAAAATGATGACCATGGGTATGCAACCTAAACTCATATTTACACTGGTGCCTTAAACCTAGGTTACAGGGTCAAAGAGAAATACAATTATATTCTTAGTTAACATATTTTAAACAAATTCCATGGAAAAATACATATCACTACCTTTCAATGACATCCTTTAGAATTTACAACCAATTTTTCATATCAATCCCTACATATATTCATAACCCTTAAGATTTCTTATACAACAATTTAATCTACTACTTGAATAGAAGCCATACAAGAAATATTCATTTGAATAAAATTGCAATGATGAATAGAAATAATCCTTGATCAATTTATATTCATAACTGAAATTAAGTATACAATTTAGGAGATAATTAATTGTAAAATTATCACAGTATTCTTGTGTATTCAGAATTTGTATTGCTATATAATAAGATAATCACTTTTACAATTATTCCTTGGACAACCTAGACTGAATTGTTACAAACTTACAAAAAAAATTCTTACAAAATCCAAGATCATTACAAAATGGCTCTAAATTCTATTTTATAGAAACAAGGGAGAAACAAGCTTCAATCCATGGACATATGTCACATTTTCATTTGAAAATCTTGTGCTCTAGAATAAGACAAAAACAAGTACAACTGCTTTGTAAGAGATAATTTAAGAACCTTCACTAAAAGATAAAACAATTGAAGGGACCAATGTTCTAAAGTGTGCTTTGTACTGATCAAAAGATTTAAGCTCTCTAATCTAATCTAGAATGCTTGGCATAATCTTTATTTCAATGCACTAAAAAGATTTGAATTTGGATTTTATATGTTGCACTAATTTAACCATGTATCTCCACTTCTCCCACTAGCTTAGCTATATTCCATGTGGGCATAATGTTACTAGGCATATCATCTTCAAATATTTATCCTTTGTATATGCCTTATAAGCTAGCAATCCTAGGTATCCATTTATTTAGTATGCTTCCAAGTTTCTCTTGATATTTAGCTATTCTAGCATAAGAATCTTTGATATGTGAGTAAGCTTGGTGTGAATATTTTAACTTCTCATGAATCTTTGATACCCTATACTTCAAGAATTCATCCATAATATTGTCCACTTTATTCATTTTCTTGTCTTGATCATTATTTACATGTTCCTCTATCTTCTCAACCTTTTCAATAAGCTTCTCCTTTTCTTTCATCAACCTGCTTACAATCCTTGATGTTGAGGAACTTGCTTCTTTAATCCTAGTTGGTGGAGGTGTTGTTGGTGTCTCTTGTATATTTAACCTATTATATTCTACAATAAGTTTTATATGATCTTTTAGCAATTAATCATAATCATCCAACAACTTCTTTGTAGTAGCTTCACTGAAATTTGTGGTGTTGACAACTAAGGAAGAAACTTGGGGGGAAGAAGTATATAATACTCTTTTTATTACTAGGCCTCCCCTCATTTCTTTCATAGATTCTCAACTTCAGGCTTAATGGTGTAAGTATATGAAACTAATTGATCAAGTAACATAAAATGAAATAAATCAAACAAGGTATAGATCAATTAAAGAGACTAATCCAATGAAATTGGTCTACCATTGTTAAAATAATTTAAATATCATGAAAGAAACCTAATTATAAACAAATTGAGTCAACTAACAAAGTAAACATGTAATCTCATTGTGGATTGAATGTAAATTGGAGTGTGGTATGGATGTGGAGTGCTCAATTTTCCTAATCCATTGTTGAGTTGATGCAAAATCTTGATAATTGAAGATGATTTGCACAAAAATCACTCAAATTTCTCAAGGATGTAAGTTTAGCATAGTAAGGGTGATTTGGAGGAATGTGAATGAATTTCATGTAAAATGGGAGGTATTTATATATTTTTGGAATGAATCAATGGTGAGGATTTAAAATGCTAATCAACGAAGGAAATTGAATTGAAGATGAAGACATGGATCAAGAAGTGGATCAAGGGTCCATAATTCATGAAGGCATGGATCAAAGATTTAATCAAGGGCCCATAATCCTTGAGAGATGAAAAAATCCTTACATTTTGGGAAAGATGTTGGAGATATTTCATGTAGATGAAAGAATTGAATTTGAAAAGGGAATATTCCATGAGAATATGCTTTGTGAAAACTGGAGGTGTATTTATATAGAAAGAAGATTCAGTCTTATTTGTCGATGAAAAGAAATCTACATGAGAAAAATAAATGCAAGTATTTTCAAGATTTTCTTTTATTTCAAGAATACAAATGTAAATGCTTACCCGACTAGTATTTTCTTGTTCTTCAATTTCTCTGCTTGAAAATGCTTTTATAAAAGCTCAAACCAGAATTATTCATGTTGACATGAACTACAATGAGCATGAGCAGACAAATACATTAGAAAGATTGTTATGGCTGTGGCTAAATGGCCAAAATACTTCAAAAAATGGAGGTCATCATTCAAATTTGTAGCAAACGACTTACCCTAGGTGTTTTCTGTAGAATCTCCATCAAAAAACTAGAAGCAACAAGGAAATATCCCATGAAATGCTTTCCACAGTGCTTCAAAAACTCTGATGGCGGCACATAGCTTCTGCTATAAGTTTTGAAGGAAATATCCTTCGTTTCTTTTGTTTGGGGTTCCCATAACCCTAGGCCGACATGCCTTGATGGCATTTTTTGTTTTATGTTTTAAAAATACAAGGTGTCGACTAATGAGCATTGAGGGCTAAGGTTCATGTCTTATGCCTTAGATTCTAATAATCTTACATATGCCATATATTAATCCTTGTGACTTTATAAGTATTTGCTTTGTCTCTTATTTGGCCAAGTCATGCTTTTTGAATTTTGTATTCATTCTTTGAAAATGTAAAACATGTAATTTAAGTGATGACTTATAAATCACTTAAGTTTAATGTTACCTTTGATGCAAGATAAAGAACATGTGTTGATAAGATTTAGTCAAAGGAGGGATAAGTTGAGCTTTGAATGCCTATGCCTTGAATCAAGGAGATTGGTGAAGGGATTTTCAACTTTTGGAGGAAGAATAGGTAAATTGGATCGCTTCATCATCAATTCAACTTTAGTTAAGGGGCCAAGTGGATGGGGTATGGGTAAAGGAGGATTTTAAAGCATTTGTCTCCATGATTCTTGCAATTTCAACCCTATTTTTGAGGGATTTTCAGTTATGCACGACCCTTTGGGTGTATTTTAAATTTGGAGCTCATTGTGCCTAATTTGAAGGAGAAGTTTCAGTTTGACTATTGACCAAGCTAGTTGGATCCAAAATTAAAATTTTGAATTCTTGGATCCTTTTGTATATTAAGTTTTCTTCTTCTCTCATTCTCTCTTCAATTCTGGCTAGTTCACCTTATGATACTTGTACTTTTCAGAGTTCTTGAGCAGAGGTGAAGAGTTTGTAACTCATTTTTAGTGATCAATACAACATTGCAACACCTTTTGAGAGTAATAAGAAGTAGTTTTTCCTTCTCCTTTTTCTGAAATTGTGTACTTAGTGATTCATGCAATTTTATGTGATATCCTTTTTCCTTATAATTGCATCTCATAGTGGTACCTTTATGCAGAGTTACACATACATTTGCAAGTTATAAGTTGTGTCAATACTATATTTAGTCTTAAGTTGTGAGAAAAACATCCTTTCTCCTACCAAGAGTGAGTATTTAGCCTTATTATAAATTGGTAATGCAAAGCTTATGAGTTTTGAGTTGTGCAAGAATAAGCTTTTGTTACTGGTTTTCTGTGTGTTGCCATTTGTGTAGAGTTCATAAAATTATTTGGTGCATCACCTTTAGGATTAGATTTCATTTACATGTTTTTCCTCCTTACCCTTTTCTCTGCAAAGTCATTAGTTAGACCGATTAAGGCAAGGTATCAAGGGGAGCCAACCCTTTCTTTGGAGGTCCATTCTCAGTACAGGTTACCCACAACCTATGAGTGTTCCCATGTGTCACAAGCTTGTTGAGTTGATAACTTAGCAAAGGGTGCAAGTTTTAGTGACAATAGTTTTTTGCACGCCCAGTGGGGCCTTGAGTTGATTATTAGTTCAAAAAGAGCTTCATTTTGTTGTTGTTTTGGTGTGAGCAACAATATTCTTAGCCTTTGGAGGAAAGATATTCATGATACTTCTAGTGGTGTTGTTGTACATGATACTTCTATCATGATATTCAAATGATGTCCTGCCTTAAGGAGTTTATTTTTGAACATATGAGCACTTGTATGTAACCCCTGAATGTTCTTGTCTTCTTTGTCAATACCAAAGTTAACCTTGCCTAGATGTGCACATTGTGATAGAGTTCCCTTAGAGTACTTATGATAAAGATTTACTACCAAGACTTGGTTAATACGAGAGTTGGATATTATGGATTTTGAAGTGAATGATGGAATATGCAAGATGTAGATGGATTGGTTGGCAGTTTGAAACCTTTGATTTTCCAAACTTGGGATGATGAGAAATGCAAGGTGCATATGGATATTTGATTAGGACCAACTTCTTCATATAATTTGTATGTCTCTCTTGAAACTTTCTTTTGCATTAATGTACATCTTTGATGGATGAAATTCCCTTCTTTTATTTTTCCTCATAGTTTCTTTGACTAATGGAGTTTGATACAAATGATTTTCTTGATTTTTCTTTGGAATCCATTTGAATTTTAGTTAAATTCCATTTTTATATGCCGATTCATTTTCTTCAATGACTTTCTCTTTTCTTTGATATATAATTTTCTCTTTGGGTTGGTCCCAATTAGTGGGTGGAAAGGTGTGAGGATGATGATTCTTGACATGGCTAGTTGAAGTGTTGGTAGTGATTTTTTATAAGGACTCTTCATGCTCTGATATTTGCATTAGATAATGTTACCCTCGGTATTATGGAGGTATTTCTGACTTGCTTAGATTCCTTGATTATTGAATAACTGAGGCCTTGATGCTTGGGATTTTCAATAATTTGTAGTGATTCTAGGATAATTTTCTCATGTAGGCCTAGTCCTTTTCCCTAATAATGCATCCATTAACAAATTTTGTTTGCAACTGAATATGATTTGTCTTGGAAACAAGGTGCTAATCCTCCTCTACATTGCTATGGATCTTCAAAGGTGATAGCTTCTTCATTGGTAAGATAACTTGCTCTAGAAAAGGTAAGTGATCCAAGTTTATAAATCTTAGGCTCTTCAATATGTTGGATATATTCATGCTCAATGTCTTTGATCTAAGTTTGGTATGCGCCAAAGTCGATGCAACAAATTTCTTCATGATCACTATGAAATTCTATGGATTCTAATATGCCTTGATCATCTGTAAGAATATTGAGAGTAGGAGACTCTTGTTTTGGAAGATCATCTATGTGTCCTGTGGAAGCATGTGTCTCATAGGTAGATGTAGGAATGTTTGGTGTATGGATATGGGGCCTCTTCTTTTGGGAAAAAATGTATGGATTGGAAGATACTCACTAAGTCATTGTACTATTTTGGTGATATGGATTCTTGATCTTGACTAATTTTTGAGTTACCTTCATCATCGGGCTGAAAGAGAATCATTAGATTATGAGAAGATATGGATTCTTGATTTTGAATTAGTTTGGAGTTATCATTGGTAATGGATTGGAAGAATCGTTAAATCATGATAGTATGTAGGAGATATGGAATCTTGATCTTGCACTTAAGGGGGGTATTGGTGTAAATATGTATTTTTTCTAGCTAGTTATTAGTGGGGTCCTATTTACATTTATCTATTAGTGGTGAAGTGTAACGTTTCCTACCTCCTTGACTAATGAAAAATGGGTCTTCTACCCCCCATTTTTCCATTCAAATGATCCAATTATTCATTCATTTATTCTCTTCTCCAATCTCAAGATTCTCCTTGATCTCATTCACTCTCTACACACTCTTAGCTCCATTCTTTCACTCTCAAGCATTTACCTTCTTGGTTGTAAGTTGTTCTTGGCTTCTACACCATGTTTTTCATGACAATGCCACTGTTGGAGGATTCACAAGATTTCTCCTTCCAATACTTTCCTTGAGCACTTGTAGTTGTGAAGGTGATAATTTCCATTACTATTTTCTCTTTGCATCATTTTGTTTACTACGTAGCATACTTGTTGTTGGTGCCTTCTCTTAGTACCACCACTTACTTTCTATCTCTTTATCATTTTCTATACTTTTGGCTATTTGGTTCTCTGTGGAGGTGGGAACATCGAAGTGGGGGATTGACTGAGGCAGTCCTCTAAACACAACCCCAAATTTTTTTTGTCTCTATGTGTGCAAGTGTGTGTGAGTGGAGCTACTTGAAGATTTAATTCATGGGTGGACAAGTTTAACTTATCACCCTCTCTTTTTCTATTCTAACATAATTTAGTTACAACATTCCTCTTGTTACACTTTTAGTTCTATGTTTTCTAGTATTTTGTCATATCATAAAACATCTAGTGTTCAAGAGTTAGTAGGTTTTCCCATATTTTAGTTTGCTTTTTGGACTTTCTATTTGTACAAATGCCAACATGTCCCAGAGACACTAACATGTCGCGTTGGCCTTTGAGATCCATACTATCATCCTCAAATAGTGACCTATCTAGGTAGTGGATTAAACCATGGAAACTGGCTCTTCTGACCTTATACACATCTAGTTTTAGTAGAAGGAAAGTGATAGGCCACTTTTCCTTCATTTTTAGCCCTAGTACCTTGCCCCTTTCAATTATCTTAGAAAACATGAGGTAGTTTATGGTAGCCCATTTCTTAGGACTCTCCTATGACTTGGAGTCCCGAGGGGGTGGGTCCCCCTTCTCTACATTTTGGTGAGCCTAACGTGAACCTATTGAATCCATTTCTTCGTTTCAGGACTTCTCTTCTCACGTTTGAGGTGTGTTACAGACTTGTGTGTTGTAAAGCTTTATGAGCTTTACGACTCAGTCTACGACCTTTGGACACATTGTCAGAAGAAGTGTGTGGCATTTAGAGATGGATTTTACAAAGGTCACCACAACTCACACTTTTGATGAGGTAGTTTAAGGAATGAACACAAATTTCTTTGGAGAAACCACACATGTCTCTACCCCTCTCATTTCTCCTATAGCCTCATCTATGGAGGAAGATGAAGCTCTCGTGATTCTTGCAGAGCAACTCCTTTCCCTGGATTGAAGGCTTCTCAAGTTCAAGAACTATTTGGGGAAAGAAATATCATGGCTAGGGATACAAGGGTGGTTAATGAGATAAGACATATGTTGGATAAGGACTAGGTAGTTTATACTCCTTTATTTTACATTTATTTTTCTTAGGAATATTTTATTTCTTATTCAATATATGTCTTATCTAGTTGCTAGTCCTAGCACCCTATACATTAGCATTGGACTAGTTTGTTATGGTATAGTCTTAAGCACTATTTTAATATAAAAAAATTAACATCTCTATAAATTATTATTTTTTAAAATTTTATTTCATTTACTAAACTCATTGTATCTTACTAGTGCTTTCTTCTTTATGCATGCTAGAGTAAATTTTCACTTTCATAGTGTTTAGAATATCTTTTTATTTTATTTTCATATCACTTTTCTTGCTTATGATCTTATTGAATTTATAATTTATTAATTTCCTCCTCTCTTGTGCTTCCTCTCCTTTCATAAAATTCCCTACTACTTTCTTTTATTACGTTTTTTAATTTTATTTTAGCCTCTCTTATTCTTTCCTAGTGGATAGGGCCTTTTTTTCTCTCTATATATTAGAAATGATATAATAAAACACTCTATAAAAAATATAATCAAGTATTAATAGTGACACATGCTTAGTTAGGGTAAATGTCCAATAAGAGCTTCGTTCTTTTCCAAAGAACCCTAAAAATATCTATTCGAGGTATACTTATGGAGGTTCATGAAATATGAAAGAAAATATTGGGTAATTGAAATATGCCATTACAAGTGCCCAAATAAAACATGAATTTGTGGTACATCGCCTCTTTCATATAATTTAGGTGAGGAATCTTGTGGATGGTACTTGAGACTTCTATATGGATCTATTTGGGATGAGAACCAATTTTCAACATTCCAATTGATTTAGTTCCATTTTATCATTTTTTTTCCATATATAGAAGGGATCCAAGTGAATACAATAGACAATTCAATGTGAAATTTAATAATATTTATATAATATTGAATCCTCCTCATAATAATTTTGAAGAAATTATAGGAAATAATTACTTAAAGGTGCTTGGTCCTCTAACATCTATGTTTTTCTAGAATAAAATATAAATCTTGTGACTACAAATAATTATGTAACACTTTATCAAGTCTATGCATGGTTTGTCAAGTTGGAGTAGGCCATGACACCTTAGAATGATAATCTTTCTCATCTACCTTTATTTTGGTGATCATTCATGCCAAATAGAGTTCCACAAATTAACTAATATTTAATACTCGAGTCACCTCTTTATTCAAGCACATTAAAAATATTTCACTCAAATATATAGATAAACATGGTTCCTATGAATTAAATATTTCAATATATTTACAATCAACACCAAGTAGTCATCTTCTATACCAACATAATTTATAGAAATCCACATACCAACCCTTTTAGTCCCAAATAAGTCAATCTAACCCACTTCAACATCCCCAAAATTGATAATAACATAAGTAATCCAATTAAGTTGTGTTGCAATATACAAAGGACCACCATTTACTAGTTGTAAATTGGTAGTGAATAATGCACATCACCAAGCTACCCATGCAAACAATCAACAAGTTGGTGTCTCTTTTATTAATACATTTAAAAGATAAATTATCTTACAAGATAACACTATGGGAAAATAAAGAGGCTATAAATTTAGTACCACTAAACTTGAAAGCTCAATTAAGAAGCTAGAAAATGAGATGAATACCATTCACAAGTAGTGAATAAATAAGGGTGGCATTCCCACATCTATAGAAAAAGAGTCAAATAGTAACTAGGTAATTTTTTTTTTGGTGACCCAGGGTATCCCTACGACCTCCACCCAGCGCCCCAACCTTACACTGGTTCAGATTGAGGGCGAGTGGAGGGCGAGACTAATCCCTAGAGTTGCGGTGCTATCAGCACCTACCCCCAGGTGTCTGCGGCCTAATAATTTCATGAGCTAGCGAGAGTCGAACCCAAGACCTCAAGGAGCAAACCCAAGACTCAAGCCAACTCCGCTAACCCGCAGGGGCAATAACTAGGTAAATTTAATTACATTGATGATATGACATTAACTAGATGGTTTCATATTCATAAAATTAATGAACATGGAGAATTATAATACCTAGAATTTTCCTCTATAATTAACATATTCTAGAAGGAAATATATGATATGGAATTTGTGACTATGTCATAAAACCCTTTGAACAATAACTTACGGGCTTCTTTAGCCTTTAAAGTATTTGAAATTTCTTAAAAAGGGGACAGCAAAATGGAGATAGTTTCACAACTAATTAATTTTGCTAAGAAATTTATGAAATGGAGTTCATAATTTTTGAGGATTAATGATAGAAATCCATTTACTCCATCATTCCTCCAAATAATACACACTCCCTTGATCCAAATATGAGAAATAATTCTTATACACCTAAGGGACCTAGAGGACCATCTAGATAATGAAATATCCAAAATCCCCCAAGAGACAAAAGAATGGATAGATTTCAGTAAAATTTGGGAGTTTATACTTTAGAAGTGAAAAGTGAGGATGTGAAATATATGTCAATATGTAAAAATGAGTTGATGATTAATTCTTGTGGACCCTCATATTTGAGAACTCAAATTACAAGTAGGGATATGGATCCAAATTAGAGTTGATTAATAAAAATGGGGAGGTCCTTTTTAGTAGCATATTGACTATTATTTACATGATCACATAATGTGGTTGATTACTATGAATTGATTCATAGAATGCAACTCAATATATAAAAAAAAGGTGAAGAACTTATAGATTTTTGATGATTTGGATCCTATCATGAAGTAGATCTAAAATCTATATAGATGTGATGATAAGATGTTATAATATTACCATAGCAGCATATGGAACGCAATTACACATTTTAATTCCTTTTATATCAATACTATACTAAAAGGAAAAAAAATGATATGACAAAATAATTGGTTGTAGTTAAATTGTTAGTGTTAAGTTTTAACTTTGAGATAATTATTTAGGTAGTTTTCCCATATCAGGTAGTTTTCCACCCATTTCATTTTTCATGCCTTTAAAAGGCCTATACAATATGTATTTTATCATCTCATCTCATTTTTCTAAATATTATCTTTGGATATTTGGAAAAATAGCTTTGTGCTTCCCTCATACTATATTTGTGAGGGTGGTTTGTTGTTGTAGGTTGAGGATCCTGGGAAGGAGCTTCCATCTCGTACATGGTATCAGAGCTCCTCCTCCTACTCACCTTCCTCGAGAGTTTTTATCAAGGAGATATGTGAAATTTTTTTGCCTGCATTTTGTTTGGCATTTGAATTTTTTCTTAAAATTTCTATTTCTCCTTTGGAGTGGTTTTGAGTTTGCTAGTATGATTATGTGCCCAAACATATATCTTGGACTGTGATCTGTGTTGGGAATGAGCACAAGTGACCCGTGAAGAAATAGTGAAAGAAAAAATCTAAAGAGAGGTGTTGTGCAAAAAATCAGCACAGATGGAACCATGATATTGTTATTTGTAAGCTTTCAGATCAACAAAGTGTGACTATTCAAAATGTCTGCTCTATTTTGCTGAGGAGAGGTGTGATTTGGTGGCTTTAGCAAACCCTCTGACATTCTGCTATTTAGAGGAACAATTCAAAATAGAGTGTTGTTATATGGAGCCTAATCAGGCTCAGAGGTTAAATTTTCCCCACTTTTATCTGCGTGGTTCCCCCCCAAATTATTTATGAGGGTTTGGGGGCAGTTCCCCCAAGACAGGGTCAAGGGGTAGCGCCCCTTGCGGGGTCTAAGGTCATCACAAAGAGGCTGAGATTGTTATCATTGGGAGAGGCCACGACTATTATCATTTGGAGGCCCATGACTGCTCTCCTTTTGCAGTCGTGATTCTTCCTTTGGAGGCACTTATAACCCTACTCTTGGAGACAATGCCACAAAATTTTGTTGGTAGTGTGAATGGGTATAAATTTTTGCTTTGGTGGACAAACGTAAAGCTTGAAATATTTATTTAGGGCTTCTAATTGCTGTGGAACCGAAGAGGAAGTGGGGCCAAAGTTTTTTTATGGTTGTTTTGAATGGGAACATTTATCTGACATTTGTTGTGAAGGTGTCTTTTTGGGGCCTTTATATGCTCTAGTTCTTGCACTAGACATATGAAGTGCTTGTGTGCTTTGTGTGGTGGCTTGTGTGCTTGGTGAGTTGATTTGGAGATTTGGCTTGGTGATTTGGCATGTGAATTCACCACAAAATACCCATTTTTACTCATTTTTTTTTAGATTCAGTTACACAATCAACCCTTTTTGCATTATTGCTTCCTAAAGTATTTTGGAAAGGTGAAATTTAATTTCAATAGGCTTCATCAATTATTTTTGAGGTTTTGGTATAGTTTTGTGTAATTTTTCTTGCTTTTGGTGCAAATTGTTGTCATGGCTACTCCTAATTCATTTGAAATTTTAATTCCCCATAACTATCATACCTGGAAGATTAAAATGTGTACGTTTCTCTAATCTAAGGGTTTTGTGGTTGACATTGAATGATACATTTAACCCACTTTTACTAGGGAGTATGAAACATTTGCTCACAAAAAAAGTGTGACAAAGCTATGGGTCTGATAGCTTTGCATATTTTTGACAGTCTTCTTTTCCACATTGAGGAGTGTAATACACCCAAGGAGGTATGGGGTGAGTTCAAAAACCTATTTGGTCAAATTAATGAGTTATGTGCTTTGTAGCTAGAGGTAGAATTAACTTCTCTTTCCCTTGATACATTTCCTTCCATTGATGATTTCCTAGTCAAGTTCAAATTTGTGAGGCCACAATTGGAAAGATTTGGGAAGGATAAAACTGATAAGGAGTCCAATTTTTTTCTTTTGTCTAAGCCGAAAGGTTCATTTGTAGTTTTTTCTTCTACCTTCTACTCCACCATGGATGCCTTGGTAAATGCATTCAAAATTCCTTCTTTTGAGACATTCTATGACTGGTTGATGAGGGGGCAATCCAAACTTTCCTAGTTAGAGGGGGTCTCTATGAATCATGCATTGCATTAGTTGCACAAGCATCTAAGAGAAATGGGAAGAAGAAACCTAAGGCTAAGATAGAGTTTAATGAGTCCTCCATCTCTTTAAAAGAGGATAAACCTAATAAGGAGAAGTTTAGTTGTGTGTATATTTCAAGAAGAAAGGTCATGATGAACACCATTGTTATACAAAGAAGATTTATGAGCTTTCACATCTTCTTCAGAAGAACAATATTGCACTGACCTCATCGATGACTACTTCTATAGCCTCTCCATCTACATCACCTTCACCTCCATCTAAACCTACACAGCTAGGGAATGCAGGATTTGCAATTAGAATGAAAGGTAAAGAAGGTAAACTCAAAGGACATGCATTGGTAACTTCTACAGTTCATTCTGGTCATGATAGATGGTTTCTGGATTCAAGAGCACCTCATCACATACTGATACTTCTAAGATTTTGTTGGGAGATAGTAAGGGGTATGTGCAGGATCATGATGGGCCAAAAAGTGGCAATATTATGGGTATTTGTAGGGTATGTGGCTGATGACTTTTTTTCACCCAAAATTGATGAAACGAAAAGGGTTTTTAGAGGAGATTCTCAGCTTTCCACCAATATAAATTATGCTTTAATTTGAATTTAATTAATTATTATTATTCATTTTCTATTAGAATTACGACAAAAGTCCTAATCGATAGGCTTATTGAAAAACATCTATAACTTTTAAACAGTATCACATTTTTTGAATCTGAAACATGTGTCACATTCTATGATTCACATACTATAGGATTAAAAAAAGAAAAAATAAATTTCATAAAGCTTTGACCAAGTTAAGGTGGTCAGACATACGAGTTTTTATATTTTTTAAAAGTTGTAATAAAAAAATCATAATTAATTATTTACTTGGAAAAAAATTACAAAATAATATACATCACATCGAAACACGAGTCCTCTACTTATATATAAAATCTTGTAAAAAAATATTATCATTTTATTATTGTTAGGGTGGTCAGACAGACACCTACTTATTTTTTCCCAATTTAAGTACTCCACCGTGATTAAAATTCTAGGTAATTTCACCAAATAGATTTTATTTCATTTCTTTTAAATAAACCCACGAATAGGGAGAAACTACATTCAATTTTATACAAATTCTATTCATACATATTTTTGAAATAATATAGATAACTTATTCAAATTTTTACGTCAAGTTTCCTAACACTAATTTTTTCTGAATTTTTTGCCACTTAAGGGCTTTTTTTTCCATGATGATCCTGCACATACCCTAAGTTTTTGGATGTTGTAGGAATAGGAAATATTGAGATCGGTGATGGTTTTTTCAAAGGTGTACTATGTATTCCTAATTTGTACACAAATCTACTTTCCATCTATCAGATTACTCATGGTGAGGCACCTAAGACTATAGAGTTCACTATAGATTATGCTTTCATTAGGGAGGTTGATACTGGAAAAGTAATTATTGTTGGTTAAGCTGATCATGAGTCTTCTCTCTATGCCTTTTCTCATTTTTTTGATGATGATGATTATGAGCCTCACACCCCTCTTGCTAGTGTTGATAGCAATTCCTCGAGAGAGATTGGTCATTTGAACTGTGGAGTTCTCCAAACCTATGTTGATTCATCTCTTGTTTCTTCAAAGGTTCATTCTTCAATACAACAAGATGTTTTTGATCCTTCAGATCATTCTTTGTGGGATAGTCACTTAACAGGTCTTGCGGAGTTGTTTTGTAAATCTCACATTTCTAATTTGGATGATGCATTTGAGGGTATATCCCTTCTTTTTTATGACAATATCTGCACTACTATCAAACCATCTATGTCTTTGGAGATTGTTGCTTCAAAGTTTCCACATGGTCTTGTTGATCCACCTTCTTCAGTTGAGGTTGCACCTGATCATGATGTAACATTTGTTTACATGGAGGCACTAGGACAATTTTTAGAGGCATCTTTCATGTTGATTCTTCCTCTCCCTTCTCTTGTTTCAAAGTTGGAGTTTCTCTTTCATCAGTGGTTGTTTCTCCCTAAAGGGAGTCATGTTGTTTGCAAAAATGGGATATTCTTTAGATTTCTAGGATCAACATAAGAGTTTCTTCATCATGGGGGGCCTCTTCAACATTCCTACTCTTTTCTATGGGGAGGCTACATAGTCTCTCTCCTTTTGTATTTTGTTGAGATCACTGATGGAGTTGTTCTTGAGGGGTCTTGTGAAGTCCTCCTTTCACTTTTTCAGCCTTTTTTTTCTCTTTTGGAGAGGATTTTTCTCCCATAGGTTTTTTCTCCTTTTCTCT
>VDFB02047230.1:180933768-180969742 GCA_007258455.2 Sequoia sempervirens
ACAACTAATTAATTTTGCTAAGAAATTTATGAAATGGAGTTCATAATTTTTGAGGATTAATGATAGAAATCCATTTACTCCATCATTCCTCCAAATAATACACACTCCCTTGATCCAAATATGAGAAATAATTCTTATACACCTAAGGGACCTAGAGGACCATCTAGATAATGAAATATCCAAAATCCCCCAAGAGACAAAAGAATGGATAGATTTCAGTAAAATTTGGGAGTTTATACTTTAGAAGTGAAAAGTGAGGATGTGAAATATATGTCAATATGTAAAAATGAGTTGATGATTAATTCTTGTGGACCCTCATATTTGAGAACTCAAATTACAAGTAGGGATATGGATCCAAATTAGAGTTGATTAATAAAAATGGGGAGGTCCTTTTTAGTAGCATATTGACTATTATTTACATGATCACATAATGTGGTTGATTACTATGAATTGATTCATAGAATGCAACTCAATATATAAAAAAAAGGTGAAGAACTTATAGATTTTTGATGATTTGGATCCTATCATGAAGTAGATCTAAAATCTATATAGATGTGATGATAAGATGTTATAATATTACCATAGCAGCATATGGAACGCAATTACACATTTTAATTCCTTTTATATCAATACTATACTAAAAGGAAAAAAAATGATATGACAAAATAATTGGTTGTAGTTAAATTGTTAGTGTTAAGTTTTAACTTTGAGATAATTATTTAGGTAGTTTTCCCATATCAGGTAGTTTTCCACCCATTTCATTTTTCATGCCTTTAAAAGGCCTATACAATATGTATTTTATCATCTCATCTCATTTTTCTAAATATTATCTTTGGATATTTGGAAAAATAGCTTTGTGCTTCCCTCATACTATATTTGTGAGGGTGGTTTGTTGTTGTAGGTTGAGGATCCTGGGAAGGAGCTTCCATCTCGTACATGGTATCAGAGCTCCTCCTCCTACTCACCTTCCTCGAGAGTTTTTATCAAGGAGATATGTGAAATTTTTTTGCCTGCATTTTGTTTGGCATTTGAATTTTTTCTTAAAATTTCTATTTCTCCTTTGGAGTGGTTTTGAGTTTGCTAGTATGATTATGTGCCCAAACATATATCTTGGACTGTGATCTGTGTTGGGAATGAGCACAAGTGACCCGTGAAGAAATAGTGAAAGAAAAAATCTAAAGAGAGGTGTTGTGCAAAAAATCAGCACAGATGGAACCATGATATTGTTATTTGTAAGCTTTCAGATCAACAAAGTGTGACTATTCAAAATGTCTGCTCTATTTTGCTGAGGAGAGGTGTGATTTGGTGGCTTTAGCAAACCCTCTGACATTCTGCTATTTAGAGGAACAATTCAAAATAGAGTGTTGTTATATGGAGCCTAATCAGGCTCAGAGGTTAAATTTTCCCCACTTTTATCTGCGTGGTTCCCCCCCAAATTATTTATGAGGGTTTGGGGGCAGTTCCCCCAAGACAGGGTCAAGGGGTAGCGCCCCTTGCGGGGTCTAAGGTCATCACAAAGAGGCTGAGATTGTTATCATTGGGAGAGGCCACGACTATTATCATTTGGAGGCCCATGACTGCTCTCCTTTTGCAGTCGTGATTCTTCCTTTGGAGGCACTTATAACCCTACTCTTGGAGACAATGCCACAAAATTTTGTTGGTAGTGTGAATGGGTATAAATTTTTGCTTTGGTGGACAAACGTAAAGCTTGAAATATTTATTTAGGGCTTCTAATTGCTGTGGAACCGAAGAGGAAGTGGGGCCAAAGTTTTTTTATGGTTGTTTTGAATGGGAACATTTATCTGACATTTGTTGTGAAGGTGTCTTTTTGGGGCCTTTATATGCTCTAGTTCTTGCACTAGACATATGAAGTGCTTGTGTGCTTTGTGTGGTGGCTTGTGTGCTTGGTGAGTTGATTTGGAGATTTGGCTTGGTGATTTGGCATGTGAATTCACCACAAAATACCCATTTTTACTCATTTTTTTTTAGATTCAGTTACACAATCAACCCTTTTTGCATTATTGCTTCCTAAAGTATTTTGGAAAGGTGAAATTTAATTTCAATAGGCTTCATCAATTATTTTTGAGGTTTTGGTATAGTTTTGTGTAATTTTTCTTGCTTTTGGTGCAAATTGTTGTCATGGCTACTCCTAATTCATTTGAAATTTTAATTCCCCATAACTATCATACCTGGAAGATTAAAATGTGTACGTTTCTCTAATCTAAGGGTTTTGTGGTTGACATTGAATGATACATTTAACCCACTTTTACTAGGGAGTATGAAACATTTGCTCACAAAAAAAGTGTGACAAAGCTATGGGTCTGATAGCTTTGCATATTTTTGACAGTCTTCTTTTCCACATTGAGGAGTGTAATACACCCAAGGAGGTATGGGGTGAGTTCAAAAACCTATTTGGTCAAATTAATGAGTTATGTGCTTTGTAGCTAGAGGTAGAATTAACTTCTCTTTCCCTTGATACATTTCCTTCCATTGATGATTTCCTAGTCAAGTTCAAATTTGTGAGGCCACAATTGGAAAGATTTGGGAAGGATAAAACTGATAAGGAGTCCAATTTTTTTCTTTTGTCTAAGCCGAAAGGTTCATTTGTAGTTTTTTCTTCTACCTTCTACTCCACCATGGATGCCTTGGTAAATGCATTCAAAATTCCTTCTTTTGAGACATTCTATGACTGGTTGATGAGGGGGCAATCCAAACTTTCCTAGTTAGAGGGGGTCTCTATGAATCATGCATTGCATTAGTTGCACAAGCATCTAAGAGAAATGGGAAGAAGAAACCTAAGGCTAAGATAGAGTTTAATGAGTCCTCCATCTCTTTAAAAGAGGATAAACCTAATAAGGAGAAGTTTAGTTGTGTGTATATTTCAAGAAGAAAGGTCATGATGAACACCATTGTTATACAAAGAAGATTTATGAGCTTTCACATCTTCTTCAGAAGAACAATATTGCACTGACCTCATCGATGACTACTTCTATAGCCTCTCCATCTACATCACCTTCACCTCCATCTAAACCTACACAGCTAGGGAATGCAGGATTTGCAATTAGAATGAAAGGTAAAGAAGGTAAACTCAAAGGACATGCATTGGTAACTTCTACAGTTCATTCTGGTCATGATAGATGGTTTCTGGATTCAAGAGCACCTCATCACATACTGATACTTCTAAGATTTTGTTGGGAGATAGTAAGGGGTATGTGCAGGATCATGATGGGCCAAAAAGTGGCAATATTATGGGTATTTGTAGGGTATGTGGCTGATGACTTTTTTTCACCCAAAATTGATGAAACGAAAAGGGTTTTTAGAGGAGATTCTCAGCTTTCCACCAATATAAATTATGCTTTAATTTGAATTTAATTAATTATTATTATTCATTTTCTATTAGAATTACGACAAAAGTCCTAATCGATAGGCTTATTGAAAAACATCTATAACTTTTAAACAGTATCACATTTTTTGAATCTGAAACATGTGTCACATTCTATGATTCACATACTATAGGATTAAAAAAAGAAAAAATAAATTTCATAAAGCTTTGACCAAGTTAAGGTGGTCAGACATACGAGTTTTTATATTTTTTAAAAGTTGTAATAAAAAAATCATAATTAATTATTTACTTGGAAAAAAATTACAAAATAATATACATCACATCGAAACACGAGTCCTCTACTTATATATAAAATCTTGTAAAAAAATATTATCATTTTATTATTGTTAGAGACAGATTAGAATGATTTTCTCACTTATTTTTTTCACTGAAATTTAAATTTTCATTAAAATTTAAAATTTTCACCAAATAGATTTTATTTATTTTAAATAAAACCTACTAGTTTAGAAACTACATTCAATTTTATACAAATTCTATTCATACATATTTTTGAAATAATATAGATAACTTATTCAAATTTTTACGTCAAGTTTCCTAACACTAATTTTTTCTGAATTTTTTGCCACTTAAGGGCTTTTTTTTCCATGATGATCCTGCACATACCCTAAGTTTTTGGATGTTGTAGGAATAGGAAATATTGAGATCGGTGATGGTTTTTTCAAAGGTGTACTATGTATTCCTAATTTGTACACAAATCTACTTTCCATCTATCAGATTACTCATGGTGAGGCACCTAAGACTATAGAGTTCACTATAGATTATGCTTTCATTAGGGAGGTTGATACTGGAAAAGTAATTATTGTTGGTTAAGCTGATCATGAGTCTTCTCTCTATGCCTTTTCTCATTTTTTTGATGATGATGATTATGAGCCTCACACCCCTCTTGCTAGTGTTGATAGCAATTCCTCGAGAGAGATTGGTCATTTGAACTGTGGAGTTCTCCAAACCTATGTTGATTCATCTCTTGTTTCTTCAAAGGTTCATTCTTCAATACAACAAGATGTTTTTGATCCTTCAGATCATTCTTTGTGGGATAGTCACTTAACAGGTCTTGCGGAGTTGTTTTGTAAATCTCACATTTCTAATTTGGATGATGCATTTGAGGGTATATCCCTTCTTTTTTATGACAATATCTGCACTACTATCAAACCATCTATGTCTTTGGAGATTGTTGCTTCAAAGTTTCCACATGGTCTTGTTGATCCACCTTCTTCAGTTGAGGTTGCACCTGATCATGATGTAACATTTGTTTACATGGAGGCACTAGGACAATTTTTAGAGGCATCTTTCATGTTGATTCTTCCTCTCCCTTCTCTTGTTTCAAAGTTGGAGTTTCTCTTTCATCAGTGGTTGTTTCTCCCTAAAGGGAGTCATGTTGTTTGCAAAAATGGGATATTCTTTAGATTTCTAGGATCAACATAAGAGTTTCTTCATCATGGGGGGCCTCTTCAACATTCCTACTCTTTTCTATGGGGAGGCTACATAGTCTCTCTCCTTTTGTATTTTGTTGAGATCACTGATGGAGTTGTTCTTGAGGGGTCTTGTGAAGTCCTCCTTTCACTTTTTCAGCCTTTTTTTTCTCTTTTGGAGAGGATTTTTCTCCCATAGGTTTTTTCTCCTTTTCTCTAGTTGTGAGAGATTGCATTGCATAGCATTTGTGCATCAGTACCTAACATGGCCTTGTAGTTGGGACCCATCTTGCATTTCATTTTGCATAATAATCTCCCTAAGTTTTCACTTAAGGGGGGTATTAGTGTTAAGTTTTAACTTTAGGATAATTATTTAGGTAGTTTTCCTATATCGGGTAGTTTTTCACCCATTTCATTTTTCATGCCTTTAAAAGGCCTATACAATATGTATTTTATCATCTCATCTGATTTTTTTGAATATTATCTTGGATATTTGGCATAATAGCTTTGTGCTTCTCTCGTGTATCTATGAGGGTGGTTTGTTGTTGTAGGTTGAGGATCCTAGGAAGGAGTTGCCATCTCCTATAGCTATGAGCACATTCAATCATATAATACACTTAAAATTGAAAAGGTTTTTATTTGAATTAGTATTTGTGTCTTCAATCCATTAGACTGTAAATAAATTTAACGAATTTTATGAAACCATCACATCTTATAATTTATTAATAACTTGAAAATATTTGAAGGTTGACTGATTGAGGGAGGGGATAAAGATGATGTTGAATAGGATAAGGAAGGGGCCATGAACCTAAAAAATAATACCATACCTCAAGGAATATTATTTTTGGAAAGGATATTTGAAATCAAAGTTAAAGAAACTAAAAGATTCCTTAGTTGAACCTTATTTCTTGGATAATGGGGTAGTTGAAATTATAATCCTCATCAAAATAGGACGTACAAAAGAGGAGAAAAATGAAATTTCATGACTTCTCACTAGTTACTCAAATTTCACAGCCATATGATATGAATATAGGATGTACAAAAGAGGAGAAAAATGAAATTTCATGACTTCTCACTAGTTACTCAAATTTCACAGCCATATGATATGAATATTTGAAGGTTGATGATCCCTCTAAAATTACTCACACAAATCCTCTTAAACTAAGAGAAAATTCATAAAAGAAAATGCCTATAAATCCTTTAATGGAACCTTTGATCTTCAAAGGATATTTGAATCTTTTATCATCTTAAATTATCTTCTTGGTCAAAAAATTAACTTTGGTTACAAATTTGGTTCTAGTGAGAAAGAATAAAGGAAAAATAAGACTATATGTGGTTTTAAGAAAGTTTAGTTGGGAATTAGAGAGGAAAAGGTATCACTTTACTTCCCTATATTACGAATTACAACTTTTCAATTGATCATAGATGTTTTCATTCATGGATGAAAATTTAGGGTACAACTAGGTCATAGTAGAACCCATGATAGATTAAATACTACCTTCACAAAAAAATAGGAACATTTTCTTGTAAAAGAATTCCTTTTAGTGTAATCAATGTAAGGGAAAATTTTCAAAGGGCCATTCATATTTCTTTCAAGGACTTGGTTGAGAAGTGAAATGTCATTTATATGGATGATATAACTTTGTTCTCTAGGAAATGCGGTGATGGCATTAGAGATTTAAGAAAGGTCCTTAAAATGTTTCAAGAAACCCAAAGAAATTTCTCTTTAGAGTTATTGAAGGATAACTACTTAGGAACATGATCTTAGAAAAGAGAATTCCAAAAATATATCTTAAGAGATTTGAAACTATACTAGAAATTTCCTACTTGATAATAAAAGAATTATAATAATTCTTTGAGGAGATAAATTTTATTAGAATATTCATATCGAGTTTCATTGATATTTTTAAACCCTTCAATATCTTAGTTCAATATACACGATTTTTTTCACATGGATATGCTCATGTTCATGAATTTTTAGATTTTATGGACCAATTTTTGTTTGAAGATAAGGATATGCAAATTAGGATTTTTTATGCTTCTTATCTTAAATTTTATTTCACACCCATATAAATTCAACGCATAGGAGAAAGAAAAAGATAAGAAAATATAGGAGAAAGAAAGAAATTGTATGCACCTATATTTTGTGTGCACCGCAAAATCTCAACTTGTCAACCTTCATTCATTGTTCATTTCACCAGATTCATTTTACCCTTCAATGTTGATGAAAATTACAGTATAACTATCATGTTTGAGAGTTTTAAACTCTTTAAAAGTAAAATAAAATAATTCCTTTGTTTGAAGGCCCTTTTCAAATGAAGACATTATTTTATTAAAAATATTTCATAAAAAAGACCTTCAAATGAAGTTTACATGGAGAAAGGCTTCGTTTGAAGGGTCCCCTTCAAATGAAGGGTATTATCTTTGAATGAATTCTCTTCATTTTAAAGTCTACCTTTGTTCAAAGGTATTTGCAATTTTTTTGGGTTGCCTACAAGTTTTTTCATCCAAAAATTTGTAACCCATTGTTGTGGGTTCAAACTTTAGAAAAAGAGTCCAAACCATTGAAAGCCTAGAGTCTAAATCCTAGGGTTATCTTCTTCCCTTTTTCTTCATTTTAGCAATAGAGGAAATATGCAAGTATTCACCAAGGTAATTCTCTAACACTTTAAGAATTTCTTCTAACCTTTATTCACAATAAAGCATATACATAAGGATCCACAAGGGGGCTTCTTTCACCGATTATTTTATTAGAATGAAGAAAGGTGACCAAGCTCTATGATATAGCCCTACATTTCCCATGAACTAATGGTCGCCCTTAAGAATCTTATGTCTATCTTATTTTTATTGAAAGATAGTTTGGACAAACCTTAATGCTAAAAAATAATGCCTATTGTTAGAATTGTCCCATACAAGGTTTAATCATATCTATCAAAGACAAAATGCTAATGAATTTAGTAATTATCACAATATTTTTCAACTATTTTATTGTTGTATGTAAATTTTTTTTTATTGGTTATATTGATAGTTAGAATTTTCTTAAATTGACTTCCACATTGACAATGAAAATGAAGATCTTACCATTTGTAGCCTTCAACACAAATTCCTTACCCTTGATTTCTAAAAGCTAGTTAACTTCTAATATTTTTTTTTTGTCTTGACTATGTTTTGCCATGTATCTTGCTCATTCCACAATGTCTCTTGAAAATATATATATATATAAGTAAGAGAGAGAGAGAGAGAAATCTACTCTATCTTCCTTTTTTTGACAATGAAACCCTATTTTCACCTTTTTTTAATTCCTTTTTCTAATTCACATTTATTGTTGTTTTCTAATATTTGTACCCCTTAATTTTTTTATGAAATTAATAAAATAATATATCTTAAATTATTAATAATAGAAAATTATTAACAAATGATAAAAAACATAAATGAATTCATAATATAAAAATAAACATACATTATTATTAAAAATCAATTAATATCCAAATTAAAATCAATAATTTATAATAATTTTAAGTTTAATTTAATTAAATTATATTATTTATCATATTCATTTAAACTTAATTTTATTTAAAAAAATCATTCTACTTCTTTACACATATAAATTTAATAAAAATAAAATAGTGCGATCTTAAAAATGCTCGATACAATTCCGAGATAAATCCGAGTGCTTCTTCAAGATGGAAATTTGTAAAAGGGAGATTATTTGTTGGAAGCCGTCTTCGTCATACAAAATTCATAGAGGGGCTTTGAAAAGTAAGGAAAATTAATTGTGCCAACTGTCTCTCTTCAATTGCTTCAAAATGAGGTGTATTACCAAACATAATATCTCAGAAAGTTACGTGCTTCCTCAATAGAGGAAAGTAATTGCTCAGAAATGCCTTCGTACTCTGTTTTTGAAAAAGGAGGTGTAAGGTCGAGGAGTATGAATTGGAGGTCGTCAAGCCGCCTCCTTCCCTCTTCACCCACACACGTTGATGTGCTCACAATACAATTCTGAACCCTCAACTTGCCCTTTCTGCCCCCGAAATGTTGTGTGTAATAATGCTGCACGGAATAGGCAAAGAATAGCCTGGCCCTATTGTCAGGAGCAATCCAGGCACGAGTGCCACTGGGTAAATGTGGGAGAGCTTGCCTAACATATGTTTCTCTTTCCTCGCATGACCCTCCCATATCCACCAACACCATTTGTCCCCCGTCCGAACCCACCATCTCCACCCATTTCTTCTTCACTGCTTCCCAACATCTGCTATTTGATGATGTTGATGTCAGATCGCACTCCTTTAACAAAAACCACAGCTTTACCCCAACTGCCGGACAGGCTGACTCCCCGAGCTGCCCATTCTCATCAACATGCAGGAATTTTGACTCACTGTGAAAAAATGCTCTACACATTACATCCGCATATGGATACATTTCAAAGCTGAGGCGCTGCAATGCAACAAAGACCCTCAATTAAGAACAAGGATGAGCAGTGATAACCAGTGAAATAAAATTCTTAGTTCAGCACAAGAAAATGTGTTACAACAATTACCTGTCTTCCGCACTCCACTACTGCTACAGAGTATTGCTCCTTCACTTGTTCCCACCGCTTTTTTAACATAGGGCTTCCATCTATATCCACCAACAGCAATCCCTTCACCTTAGCTAACTTGTCAATTGTATTTTCCTCCAGCTGAGAACATTCTGAAGCCTTAATAGCAATTAGTGAACTCAAACATTCAAAATCACCAGAGAGGCTCTGTAATACCCTGCATCCAAGGATGTTCAGAAATTTTAAACACTTAAGTTGACCAAAATTTTGAGGTAGATTTGAGAGTTTCTCACAGTCTTGCAAATCCAATATCTCCAGAGAAGAGAGGTTTACGAGACTTTCTGGCAATACAGATAGCCGTGTACATCTAGATAAATTTAGTTTTACCAAACCAAATAAACTGCCAACACTGTCTGGAAGGCTCACCAAGCTGGAACAATTATATAAATTCAACTTATTCAAAAAAGATAAATTCCCAACACTGTCTGGAAGGCTCACCAAGTTGGAACAATTATATACATCCAACTTATTCAAAGAAGATAAATTCTCAACACTGTCTGGAAGGCTCACCAAGTTGGAACAATCATATAAATCCAACTTATTCAAAGAAGATAATTTGCCAACACTGTCTGGAAGACTCACCAAGCTGGAACAAGAACTTAAATCCAACTCATTCAAAGAAGATAAATTGCCAACACTGTCTGGAAGGCTCACCAAGCTGGAACAATTACCTAAATCCAACTTATTCAAAGAAGATAAATTCCCAACACTGTTTGGAAGGCTCACCAAGTTGGAACAATTATATAAATCCAACTTATTCAAAGAAGATAAATTCCCAACACTGTCTGGAAGGCTCACCAAGTTGGAACAATCCCTTAAAGTCAACTTATTTAAAGAAGATAAATTCCCAACACTGTCTGGAAGACTTACCAAACTGGAACAATAAGAGAAATTCAACTCATTGAAAGAAGATAAATTGCCAACACTGTCTGGAAGGCTCACCAAGCTGGAACAAGAACTTAAATCCAACTTATTCAAAGAAGATAAATTGCCAACACTGTCTGGAAGGCTCACCAAGCTGGAACAAGAACTTAAATCCAACTTATTCAAAGAAGATAAATTGCCAACACTGTCTGGAAGACTCACCAAGCTAGAACAATAACTTAAATCCAACTCATTCAAAGAAGATAAATTGCCAACACTGTCTGGAAGGCTCACCAAGCTGGAACATTTATGTAAATCCAACTTATTCAAAGAAGATAAATTCCCAACACTGTCTGGAAGGCTCACCAACCTGGAACAATCCCTTAAAGTCAACTCATTTAAAGAAGATAAATTGCCAACACTGTCTGGAAGGCTCACCAATCTGGTCCAGAACTTTATAGTCAACTCATTTAAAGAAGATAAATTGCCAACATTGTCTGGAAGGCTCACCAAGGTATAACAATTAGATAAATCCAACTTATTCAAAGAAGATAAATTCCCCACACTGTCTGGAAGGCTCACCAAGCTGCAACAACTATATAAATTCAACTCATTCAAAGAAGATAAATTGCCAACCCTGTCTGGAAGGCTCACCAATCTGGAACAATAATTTAAAGTCAACACATTTAAAGAAGATAAATTGCCAACACTGTCTGGAAGGCTCACCAACCTGTAACAATTATATAAATCCAACTTATTCAAAGAAGATAAATTTCCAACACTGTCTGGAAGGCTCACCAATTGGGAACACTCTCTTAAATTCAACTCATTTAAAGAAGATAAATTGCCAACACTGTCCGGAAGGCTCTCCAACCAGACACAACAAGATAAATCCAACTCTTTTAAAGAAGATAAATTGCCAACACTGTCCGGAAGGCTCTCCAACCAGGTACATTCTCTTAAACTCAATACTGCTAATTTCGGATATCTACTGACATCCATTAATGAGAAAATATTGCTCGATGAATGAGTTTTGGTCCTGAGATCGAGCAACCTTAGATTTTCAAAGGTTCCTTTGTATTCTCCATTTACTATTCTTGTTTCTCTCAAGATCAAAACTCTTAAACATCTCTTCATTAAGTTGAGATGACGTGCTTCCAGCTCGAATGATTCATTAAGAAAAATTCCCTTCATTTTCTTTATCCTCTGCAAAAAAAATGTTCGTAGATCAAATCTAAATTAAAATATAGAGCACTAATTGATTTTTTTAAATTTTGCTAATTATATAAAAAGATATATACAAATTTTGGACCGATGAGTCTTTTATATATAGGGAGACAAAATCTAGAAATCTAGCAACGGCGAGACAGAAACAAACCTCTTCATCTCCAAGAACGTCATTGAGAGATTGTAGGTCGGTGATTCTCTCCCCATCTGTCGACAGCATTCTCCCTCGCGCTTTCACTATATCGTGCACATTCACCTCGCCTTCATTCGTCACATTTACAAGTGCAGCCCTTTGAAGCTCTTCAAACTCTATCTCTCCAACACTATAGGCCACCCGATCCCGCTCCCAATTACAAAAGAAGAACACGATGTCAAGAAATGCCTCTTTACACGAGGCTTCCAAGCGATTATATACAAAGTCCACCATACGCTCGCTTAATTCGCCCTCCTCTCCTTGTAGCAACCATGACTTGAGATTTTCAACTAGGTCTCTACAAGCCTGCATGCTCTGCGTATGTTCGCATAGTCTCGCTCCAACCATTTTTAAAACCAGTGGAATTCCTTGGCATATTTGGAGGAGACCATCAATATCTATGGTGGGATCAAATCTTGCTTGGTCACCGTGTAATGCCAACTCACACAAGAGTCTGTGTGCCTCTTCTTTTGGAAGGGAAGCTACCTGATAAGAATAGCGTTCAATTCTTTCCTGTACAATTATACGAGTCTCATTCAAATTTCTAGTTGTTAGAAGAATCCTGCTCTGTGGTGGAAGTGATGTCAGGTCCTTGATAGGCAAAAGCTTTTCCAGGTCACTTTGTTTTAGGGCGTTATCAACAAAAAAGAAGCGAGGTTGAGAGGAGTGTTCTTTAAAATCTTTGGACAACTCTTCCCGACCTTCATTCAAACTCCTCAAATCAATATTACGGCCATAAAGGTCTCTTAAAATTTGTTGTTGGAGCAGCTTTAGATCAGCCTCTGAACAATTCTGTTCAATATCAACTCTGCAATATTTGTAGTTTTGGAGGTCGAGATTACTGAAAACTGCAGCGGCTAGAGTTGTCTTTCCTATTCCACCTTGCCCATAAATAACCACCACTTTAATTGATTTACTTTTCATATCTAGAATCTCAGTCACATAATTTCTGGCTTCCTCGATACCAACTACACAACCAATATAAATTCATTAGAAATCATGTTTAAATAAAAAATTGTAGAATAATTACACATCTACATAATTTATTTTAAAAATAAAAAAAAATAGATCACACATATTATTTATATTTTTAAAAATATTATGCAAATACAATTTTAAATTGTTTTTCCAAGATTTTTATATTTTATATTTTATTTTGAAACTTTATAATATTCTATAGGTTTATGAGACAATATATAAGTTAATTAAATATTAAATTTATTCAATATTATATTTTTTATTTACTTAGGTTTTTTAAGATTGTTTGTCATTAAATTAATAAAATGTTTTTAATTTAAATTTAAATAAATTTTTAATAAATTATATCAATTATATTTTGGTCATTGAAGTATTATAGTAGATATACATATTATTGCATGGAATGGATATTATTCTATATATTTATGATAAATTATTCTATTGAATTTGAGGTTGTGTATTTAATCTTATTGGTTACATAATCAATCCATCAATTTTTGTAATTCACCTCAACAAATTACCTAAAATATCTTATATATTGATATGCTTTGGTATAGTTATTTAGAATGAAATGACAACATGAACTAATAAATTGGTAGTTGAGGTTTAGCAAAATTTGTATAAGCTTTTAACCAAAAAAATATTTTATTTGATTCAAAATTGATGATTCCCGCAAAGATTCACATTGTATACCTATGACTTACTATATTTGTTCGTAGGATACAAAACAATACATCTATTTTTATTTTTACCTCACAATATTTTATTATTCATGCCTCTCCCAATAGTATTTCTAGTTATAAAACACCCCTTAAACTTTACCACATGTTCAAATTACCCATATGTCTAAGATTTTTTATACTATTTTTATTTATATACCATTTGTATTGAAATTTGTATACAAATTTTTTTACCATATATTTTAACTATATATTTTGATCATTTTCACAAATCTATTATCTTGAACTATTTATGAAATATTAAATTCAATTCTTGTCATGAGCCAAAACTGTGAAATCAAATAATGTATCCATATTATAAATGACAAAGAAATGACTATCAATTTGCATCTCTCTAGCCATGGTTGAATGTGAAAATTTTACAATTCTCCAATTATCAAGTTATAGCATAACCAAAACTCAAAACTCTAACCATGCCTGCAAAAGAAATAAAATGTTTATATATAATCTTTGTCCAAGTGTATGCAAATAGTTTTGGAACAAACATTGCTACAAGCCTCTAAATAAGAAAATCCATATAGAGCTACAAGTATAATGAATGTTGCAAGTGGCTAGTCTAATGGTTAGCTTGTAACATCGATGGCTAGGCAACAAGTAAAATTTTTTTGTTCTCCCTTGTAGAATTTTCCTATTATGCACCCAAACGTGAATAATTAAGTTTTAAGGGTTCATGTTCCACCCTCCCCTTCACCATCCTTGTACACCACCCCAATATCTAACTTGGTACATCCTTGTTTCTCTGTCCCTTTGGATCCTTAATATCAAGAGTTATAACCTTTATAATTGTGAAAGATAATTAAATCTTTATATTTTGAATGGATACGACATGGTACCAATTAGTTAGTGAATCCCTTCTAATGAGTGGTCATGTAATATGTCCCTCATGACATCTCTATAGATCTTATGTAAAGGGGTCATGCCATAATATAAATGGTAAAAGAAGAGAGGATGATCATCTAGTAAGGTATGCTAGACCATCAACTTTGAGTGTACCATTTGACTAAGTTTACTAAAATGTGTGTAGTTGAGTAGTATGGGATATGTGTACCATCTATTCACAAGGTACTATATATTTTTAGATATTTGATAGTAATGATGTTTTTTAGTTTGTTGTTGTAATTTTTATTTTCTAATCTTGAATTTATTTAATAAATCAAAGAAGTTTGTGGTAGTTGAAATTGACTATGTGACAAGACATTATGTATCTACTAATTTTGAGTATGATAATTGTTAACATTATGGTTATGATGGTATTTCTCAATTTGTTGTCGTATCTATTACTTCTTGATATTGACTATAAGTAATGACATGTCAATAAAACTAATGATGTGCATGGTAATTAATATTGAGTATATAACAAGACAACATACATCTCATTTACACTTATGAAACAAAACAATATACATCTTATTTACAATTCTAAAAAATTATAATCATTAAATTATAATAGATTAAGAGGTAATAATATATTTAAATTATTTTTTAAAACAAATCATACATATATCAATTATTTTATCTTTTATTATTAATTATTGAAAAATATATATTATTTAAAAAACATAATAACTAATATAAAGTACAATAATTAAATACCAAATATTTTATTTTATCCATTTTTTTAATCGAGGGACAATTATATCTAGCAAAAGGTGAGCCCAACCATGTTTGAATATAACAAAACATGGACATCCTAAATCAAAACACGGAAGTTGAAAGAAAGGAATTTGGATTGTTGGCTTGTATAAGAATTCAAGGACAGTTTTTCACCAATAAGATCACATCAATCAAGACACTTTTTTTCTACAACAAACTAACTTCAAGATTTTACTGCGGCAAAGATTAGTACCTGCTTGAGGAGATCTTCCTTGGGAGGGAGGTAAGACAACTGGAATCCTATTCAAAACTTCTGCACTCCTATTCAGAACAGCCATTACCGCTTCCAATGTGAGTTCTGAGTACTCATGGCCCAGTTGTGCTTGCAATTTCCGCAAATCTTCAGCCGCAACTGGAGCAGCAAAAAATCTATTTGGCCATCAAAAGTAAATAAAGATCCATCATTATACAAGAGTTGAAATACAAACATCACATGACAAAAGAAAAAATCACATTGAACGAATTGGATTTACTTGGAAAGTGCATTAGATTCCATTTGCGATATGCATACGAGGGATCCTTCTACAATGAATTGCAGGACCCGATTCAGCTTTGCTTGATCATCCAAATGATGATCCAACTGCTTTATGTATTTGGCAAGGTTACACATGTATCTCAGGAGCACTATACATTCCTCTCTGTTGGAAGAAACTTGCTCAATTCGTTCCAACACAAAACCCGCAACTGAAAGCGCTACTCCCACCCACTTAATCTGCGCAGCTTGATTTGTTACATCTATCACCAATTTACGAGTTTCACGGTTCAGCTTTGGCATAATGTCTCTCTGTAGGCAAAAACATTGATACATACTTTTAGAATTGTAATCTCTCTACACGTTAATACTTTCTTCCTAGTAATACTTTAAATGTGTAGATCAAGAAGTTTAATGATAAGGAAATGAATTGCATCAATAAAGATCTTTCTCTAAAAAATTGGTTGAATACCTTGCATATATGTCTGTTGGATCGCTTCAACAAATTCTCCAGTAAATCACCAGCAGAATTGATAGAAGAAGCCACCCGATTCGTCTTGGCAAGACGGGCAATTGAATTAATGCTTCTCTGGTCAATGGCATTTAAGAGCTGATCAATGTAAGAAATGAATTCATCAATGTGGCTCATATCTTCCACTTCCACCAGTTTATTGATAACATCTTCATAATCCTGTTGGGAAGGAGAGCATGAAGAGCAGCAGGAAGTGTTGCCCATTTTCTCTTACTGAGCTTATGAAAGAGGGAAGCGGGGTAATGAAATTGAACAAGATAGGACTGGAAACAGATTGCTCAGAACGTGTACAGATGAGTTTGCTCCCGAGATCGACAGCCTTTTATAATGACTAGCGATTTGGAATATAAAAATGGGTACAGTCAAAAAGAAAAAGATGGGGGAATTCATTATGAAAATTGGTACAGTCAAAAAGAAAAAGAAGATGGGAATACATTTCTTTTCCTTGCGCTAGCTGTAAAGGAAGGCACAATAGCATAGATTTCTACAACTAAAGTAAAAGCAACTTCAGTCTCCTGCACTTTCACTATTGCTTGTGGGATCGTGGAAGATAAGCATGTATTTTCAGGCGTTAGATTTGAGTTCCAGGCCATTTATTCATGGCCCCGCATGGAATAGCTTTTTTAAAAGACAGGTACGCTTGAAGACAGTGAGAATAATTAAATCATGTTGTAAAGCACGATGGGCATCTTTAGTTAAATCATGTTGTAGAGCATGATGGGCATCTTTAGTTACTTTATCTTTTATGAGAATAAATCTCTACGTAATGGTGAAAACTGCAAGCCTTCTTTTCCTTTTTTTTCTTTAGAATATATTTTAATTTATTCGTTTTAAATGTATAGCATTATGAGTATCTTTAGTTACTTTTTATTTAATGAGAATAGATCTTTACGTAATGGTGGAAACTGTCAATTTTTTTTCTCTTTTTCCTTTTAAATAGATATTTTAATTTAATTCTTTTAAATATAATATTTAGTAAAATAGAAATTGGTAAATAGTCTGATTTTAGTATTATTTTTATTTAAACATATTTTGAAAAATCAAATTTGATTTTTGAATTATTTATTTTATATCGAGTCATATTTATAGTTGATCTAGATCCTTTCCACACTCATAGAAATGACCTCTTGATTCTAAAATGGGTCAACTTGTTTTCCTTTCAAGTGATTGTTGTGAGTGGACGTGAGGGCTAGAATAGTTAAGTTCCATACTAAGGTGATGTATTTAAAGACAAACCCTAATTCATTTAAACATCTAGCAAATACATAGATTGAACACTTTCTAGCACACATCATAGATCCTTAAAAAAATCGTCTCATAATATCAATTTTTCCTTCTTGTCTCATGATGTCACATATAAGTACTAAGTTGGATGAGTTAGATCATGCCTTCTTGTTCATAGTAGGTTTATGACATATTACTTATATGTTTGAGATTAGAGTACACAAGGTCATGATGTCAATCCTAGTAGAGAGATGAAAGAGTGAGAGATGGAAAGTTTTTCTTCCGACTAGTGAGAATACCATCACTCTAGAGGATATCTAGAGGATTCTTAGGATCCCTATTCATGGAGAGAGAGTCATATAGGATATTGACTATAGGGAGAGTGCATTGGAGAGGGTATTTTGGATGATGACTTGGGGATTGAGGATGGGGGGATGGACCTAAGGAGGGAAATGGGAAGATTTGATTCTCTACCTTTGGTATTGGCTAGACTTCTTGGAGGTGACCTAGTTCCTAATTGACCATCTCATGGATTTCCTATCGGTTTGGGGAGTGTGTTGGAGAATATGGTCAACAATGGAGTTGCTTTTGCTTGGGGATCATGTGTCATTGCACATCTATACCATAACATGCATCAAGTTGTGTATAGATATGGAGGTATTCTATCATGTGGGGTGAAAATGCTTCACATTTGGGTCTAAGAGCATATTTAAATTATGTGGCTAATGGGGTGGATAGTTTAAGGTAGTGACATGCATTTATTTTTTCTATGATGATATTTGACTTATCAAAGGCTAGGAAATCTTACTTATTGGAAATGCATTTTTAGTGAGCTAGAATGTGTTGAATCGAGGCCATGGAAGTTGTGTGAGGCATGGGTGGATGATGCTACTCACTTGGTATACATGAAAAAACCCAAGCATTTGATTAGTTAGATCTCTCATATTATTGAGAGATACTTTCTAGAGTTGTTCATCATCATTTTGTTGATACTTTAGAGGGTATACCATGTGTGGAGGCTATTTTTGCTCATACTCAATGGGATATTGGAGATTGAGGACCTATGATATTCCTAAACACTATCATTAATTTTTTTGAGGCACTAGTTCTAGTATAATGGAGTTGGGAAGCAACCATAGGAGATACATGTATTCAACAATTGAGTATGATGCATGGTTGGCTAAACACATGTTAGTCAAACTAACACATCTTGATGGTGGTAGGGTTGGGAGGAGGAGACATGATCTAAATCCAAGGATGGCTCATTGACAATGACAAATATTCATGGTAGCTTGTGGGGTCCAGATGGGGGTGGAGGGGATGGAGGATATGATGGTGGTGTCAGAGTTGGTGGAGGGGATGGATGATATGGAGGTGGTGTTACTAAAGGAGGTGATGGGGGCTAGGGAAAGAGAGATGGGTATGATGGATGGGGATAGGAGACTATCATAAGTGGATGTGGGGTGCAAGAAGAGTAGTGTGGAGGTAGAGATGGGGAATATGGAAGAGGAGGTGATGGAGGAGATATGGATTTGTAGGTGTCACTTGCAACTACCCTAGATCCAAGTTTGATCATGCTTAATAAGAGAGAGATTCACTACGAGTAGAGTGATACCTAGCTCGAGTGAAGTGTGATAGCATTATGGTATTTCTAGCCCAAAAAATAACTGAGTAGGATGTAGAGGTATTGAGGAGGGAGCAAGAAAAGGAAACAAGTAGTATTCCTCTAATGCAAGTTGTGGATAAGGAATGATGGATTATCCAAGAGGCCACCTACTGTAGGACTCTCTATGAGAGAGATGTTTCCACTAATCATTAGGCTCCCATTTTTTTAGCTCAAAATTAGTCAAGGGACTCCTAATTAGTGGGGTCAAAGGATAGATCGATCATAGGGGCACCATCATGACCACCACCTGTAGCTTAGGATCTAATAAGTTAGGGCTTAACAACACAACCAACAATAGGTCTTCCTCCTTGTGAACCATCACCTAGGCATTTAGAGGGTGCAAGCTTATCCTAGAGAGGAATTTTGTATATTGTATCATATGACATGTATATATTTATGATTATGCATGTAGGTTATTGTATATTTGGGTCTTGATATTTTTGTTGTAACTATCATGAGTTGACAATGTAGATGAGTTTGACAAGATTTTAAATGATTCAATGCATTAATATTTATTCTTTCTATAAACTCTAACTCATGTAGTCTACATATTTGGTACTCTTCATTGTCGATAAGATGTTGCAAGGATGCACTTAAAGAGGGGAGTTCTACCTTAATAGGAAAAACCTCTTTAGTGCCTTGAATACTAGTGAATATGGGGTAGCAGTCATAGGTATTTGAATGCTAGTATGGTAAGCTCATAAGGAAGGGTTGAGTTGAAGGTGCTAGTCATGGCCAACACCATATTAGAAATTTGTACCATTGCCTATGATAATAGCATGGGGAACACCATATTAGAAAATTAGGTAGTTAAGGGTAAACTTCACTATTTGTTTACTAGTGATGTATGTCAATGACATGGATTCTATCCAATTTATAAAGTACTCAGTGATGATGATAATGATGAACTTGTGGTTGTTAGATGAGGTGGGGGAAATTTTTCCTATGAGGGTGAGTCCCCATTGTGAAAAGGTACAATGATTGGTAATCAATTGAAACTCTTGAGCTAGTGTGTAAATTAGATCTCCATGTTGTTGAAACTGAATAAATTTCTTTGCAAAATGATGTGCCTCTTGATCCATAGCAAGCCAATAGTATCTTGTTCTTAATAATTTCTTTGCAAGGGTAGGACCACTAGAATGCAACCCACAAACACCCTCATGGATGCCATGTAAAGTATTTTTAGCTTCTTCTAGGTTTAAATATCTAAGATACCATCAAGACTCTTTTGGTATAACAAATCACTAAGAATGGTGAAGTGGTATAAGCACTAGATGAAGGTTTTATTTTGAGTACTAGGTAGGTTGAGTAAAATGGTATTATTATGAGGGTAAGCATAAATATCATGATACCATGGGGAATCAAGACTAATAATTTTACACATAAATTTTGACACTAAGAAATTAAAAGCATAAATTGAAAGTTGTTCCATTAGAAATTCACATCTTTGACCATTGTGAGGCATATCTAGAAGAGATCTAATACTTTTAATAGTATTTATAGCTTTATTTTCAATCTTGATATTTATTCAAAGGATATATTGGAAAAATATTTCTTGAAACTATTGACCATTATCTTCTATGGTAGTAACTTATCATCATTTATTTGGTAATCATCATTAACTTGTCTAATGACTAGCCATGAATATTTGTAGACTTGTATCTCTTTGATGTGCCACTAGATCTCCATCCTAAGTCTGGTAATAAGTGCTTCATATTTGGCAATATTATTGGTACGTGGAAATTCTAGCTTATATGCTTTGGGAATACAATCACCTTGAGGAGTGATGAATATGACTCCTACCCCTAAAGCATGTTGGGTGTGGGACCTATCAAATTATAATTTTCATTATTTTTGGGGGTGATATAAAAAATTATTCCATTTGGAATGTTTGATATAAGAGGATTATCATCATATAGAGGTGCCTCTACTAGTTGGTCTATAATGACTTGTACAATTTCCTTTCAGTCCACATATTCTATGTCAAACTTGCTCAATATAATTACCCATTTAGTAATGTAACTAATGAGTGTTTCTTTTAACAACAGATACTTTAATGGATTAAATTTTGAGATAAGCTTAACTTGTTAGTCAAAAAAAGGATAGGGAAGACACCGACTATTAGAAAATACTGCATTTGGTGAAAAATACTTGTGGAGCATAATATTGTAAAGCTATCATCTAGAATAGGGGTATCATAGATGGCTCATGTCCCATACCATATATGTTGTATAAAAGAAGACATGACTAACATAATGTAATAGGCTAGAAGAGGATATATGTAATAAACAAAGAGAAATGTATGTACAAGAGACTAAGGTATGGAAGGATAAATGCATATATAATAGATAAGAGTTAACTATGAGTATAGGGAAGATATTACATTGTAAATTTTTTTATTTTATTAATAGAATAGATATCAAAGTTCTATCTATATGATTTTATAGGTCATTCTATGGACACGTAAATAGTTAATCATATGTCTAGTTGCATTGGTTTCAACCTTTATATTACTGAGTCTAAGGTATAAACTATAACACTTAGAAAATACTTGGGGATCAAAAATTCATTATGTGTTTCCCTAGATTTCTTGTTAACATTGGCTCCATTTTTAGGACCCTTTTATGTGACATAAATAATAATTCCCCCCAAAAAAAATGAAACCAAACACCAAAATAAAGAGAGACTGAACAAAGATATAAAAACTTAAAGGAATATCTTTGTGGTGCTTACCCTGTGAGAGGGGGTTAGGAACCAAGGTTATGGGGAATGGAAAGGGGAAGATTCTGGAAGGGATCTCTGAAGATATGTGACTCCTAAGAGAAAGGATATCAAGTAACTACCATGGGAAGTGATAAAAGGATTAATGGAACTCCAAATCAATCACACCCATGGAAAAATGAGATAAAACAACCATAATATGATAGATTAGAGAAAAAAATTGAGTTTGTAAGTAAAGTAAACATGGATAGCCCAAATGGACAAGAGAAAAGACAACACATGATTGAAAGAGAAGAAATATATCAAAGAAGAATGGGGACTACAAAAATATGAGAAGTGAGCATGCCAATGAGGGGGCTACTGAGCGTTCCAAAAGGGGTGCTGCCAAGGAAAAAGAAAAAGAGAACAAAGAAGAGAATTGGGAAACTCCAAAAAGATAAAAAGATTATTGGGAAAAAGAAATACAACTACTAACTAGCTTAAAGAAGAATATTAATGACTATGGAGAATCTAGAAGATTGTTATTAGGGCCTTACAATAAGACATAAAATCTATTATTACCACAATATTTTGGAAGTCCTAAAAATCAAACCAAACCTATCAAACCTTACCATAAAATTGGAGGATAAATTTGTGAAACTTTTGAAAATTAAAACTCTAGAGAAGACCCTATCCATTCAAGAATTTTTTTTAGAATAATTATTCAATAGAAGCATAAAGAAATTAAAAGAAGAAGAAATAAGAAAAAATAGAGGGAATAGAATAAAATTGGGTGAAGAACTATATTTACAATCAAATAAAAAAATTTAACAAATAAGAAAATGAAAAGATATTTTGAAGAGTCACAACCCCTTGACTAGGATCCATCCCCTCAGCCATATAAGAGTCAAATAATTCTAAAAGAAGAGATACCACAAGATAAGAAAACAAGAGAAGAAGGAAAATAAGTGGAGTGGGAAGAAATACTAGGAAAATAAGAATTTGATATAATCCTAGAAAGAGACAAGGGTAGACAACAACAACCCCACATAATCAGAAAAGGAAAGAAGGAGAAAGAAGAAAAACCTAGTCCAAAAATCTAGAAGGTTAAAACTAATCAGAGAAAGGAAAACATGGATTCTTCAATTAAGATCCCCATATTTGGAAAAGATACCACAAAAGCTACAGAGCACATATTCTTATTAGAATATATATAGAAAAGGTAGGATATTGATAAAGATAAACTAAGACTACTTGACTTTGTATCTTCACTCTCGAAAGATGTTTTATCTATTGGTATAAGAAGACCTAACCTAAACATGGGAAAAGTTGGAACAAAGTAAACAAATACTTCCTCACTAATTTTGATACTCTGAACATCCCAATAGAGAGTGTAAGTAAGATGAGATATCTAATACAAAGGGAAGATAAATCAATAAAAGAATATTATAAATGATTCAAAGAATTTTGTTGCAAACTAGAGGAACCATTAAAAAGGAGAAAAAAGAGAGGTTTATTTTTGGACTTCAAAGAGAAATATGAGAAGCTTCGGATGGTAGAATATTCAATGTCCTACGCATATTTAATCACTATGGCCTACCATTTTGAGGCCTAAACTTGGCACAATAATGGAAAGAGAAAAGAAACAAATTATACAACAACAAAAGGAGGAGATAGCATGCTTCTAGGATTTTCCATGTATATCTAGTGTCTTCTTTGTGTGTGATATTTTTGTGGAATCTTAAATCTTTTCTATTGTTTTAACTTGTTAAAAAAATTATACACTGATTCACCCCCCTCTCAGTGTATTGGTGTTCTTTCAACAAATAATCCTATCCATATCATTTAATTTTCATATATATTTCTTACAATTATCTATCTCAACTTTGTTAATCTAAGTTATTTTAAGCTTAATTGATTTTGTTTATTATTTTCCCTAGTTGATCTTGATGTAATAAGATTAAATATCACATTTTGGT
The DNA here is from genome assembly GCA_007258455.2 of Sequoia sempervirens. Taxonomy (NCBI): domain Eukaryota; kingdom Viridiplantae; phylum Streptophyta; class Pinopsida; order Cupressales; family Cupressaceae; genus Sequoia; species Sequoia sempervirens. The sequence goes on from VDFB02047230.1 coordinate 180,957,406, forward strand.
GATCTAGACTATCAAACCTCTATAGGTTTTTGGACTTCTTTCTATCTCTATTTTTTCATATCTAATTATTGTATCTTTATCACAAAATTGATTTGGGTTTAGATCCTTTATTATTTTATGTTTAATAGTTATATCTTTCTTTAGGGCTTATAATTCATTCTATAGTCTTATTTTTATTGACCATACCCACCTTTGTCTTTGCCTCTACAATTTTATTTTAAAATATAATTTTCTAAATATATTTATTTTATATTGGAACCAACTTAGGTTTGGAATTTTATTATATGTTGTATCTTTGATCCTTATAACACACCCTCCTTTGTTGTCTTTCATTATTTGGATCTTGATTATGGATTTATTTTCCCCTTCCTCACCAAGATCACTTTCTTTGTCACCATACTTTATGATTATACCTCTTCCATGCCCTATGATAGTGACTTAACTACTAATTAAACCCTTTTGTACTTAATACACCTAGGAACCTTGATTCATGTTATATTGAACCTAGTGAGAATATGCCTTTTCTATCTCATGTTAGCCTTTCTACATATATAAATTATATATTTCATGTGCCTTTCTTGATTCACCTTTCCTTAAAGAACCTAGTGATGTAGATACACATGTTTCAAACTCACTTATATATGAAAATGTACCTTCTCCCATGCCTAGTAATAAAGATGTTGATTTGAGAATACCTATTTATGATGATTATCCTAGTGATGAGTTTTGTGATGATTGTGCTTCTATTACTATTGATGTGCCTATACATGATACACCTACTTCAACCTCCACATGAGGTTGTTAATCCCCAATTAGTCCATTATAATATTTATTCTCTATCTTGTGAGTCATAGTCTATTAATAATATGTTTAGTGATGAATGTAATAATAGTTCTTTATCTTCCCATGATGACTTAGATGAATCTTTTCATGATATTTTAGATTATTAGGCACACTATTTTAATACACCTATGTTAGACTCATTTGGTAGTAATGAAAGTCCAAATTTACATGTTAAGTCCTTAGTGCATCGTAAGTGCACAAATATGGGGACCAAAAAGTTTCCAAATATGTGTTTTAAGTTGTTAGCATGAAAGATGCAGTGCATAGAGAAAATAAGTACATCCTACCACAAACCATCACAAAAGGTTTGCAGATCTCCTAGCTAACAATTCAACTACAAGAAGATTTGTAGAATATAAGGGACACTTCCCACTACAATCCTATATGTATAAGGTAGAATAATATGTAACAGTGTGTAACTAAGAAAAGAGTGAATGCATATAAGCTATAGAAGATAGATATATAAAGATATCTAAATAAAATAAGAATAATATTATATTATAGAAGATATGATTTATAATGGAATGATGTATATATAAAGTTGGTTGATATATGGGAGTTATGATTTTTATTTAAGTTATGTTAATATGATATTATGTTAATTTTTTTTTTCTACTTATACACTAATCTTTGATCCCTCTTTATCACTAATCCAAGATATAAATACAACATATAGAGATTACTTGGGGCTTAGTACTTCATTTTGTGTCTCCCCTTTTTCTTGCTAACATAAGCTATAACATATTCATTCTTTGAAATGTAAACTCAAAACATGTATGTGTTATAGCTCAAAAATATTATAATATATATTATTGAATTATAGCCATAATTTTGGATTTTGGGAAAAACTACACAATATATATTGTTATTTGAAATGATTAAGCTATAACATGTGCATTGTGCATATTATGATTTAAATTATATAAATCTCTCCCTTTAGGATTAGATTTGGAGGCTTGAGAATTGGACCTACATATTGGGCTCTCATTTAGCCATGTTTTGTAAATAGAACAACATATTAAAATTTCTTCTTCACTAGGTTTATAAATTTTAGAATGAAATTCCAATCTACTTGTTATCTTTGTAAGCATACAGCTTATTTCTATATTTTTAAATTAAGTATTTTTAAATTCTTAGTGATTTCATTATGTTAGAAATATAAAATAAATTGAATAAACCAAGGACCTTTTAAAGAGAAAATCAAAGTTACATAAATTGGAAAAACATAAGAATGCAAACTAGGACTCTAAGAGATCATGCAATGTCGGTATGATATAATTGCATTAAGAGCTTCCAAGTGGAATGATCAATGCAAAATATTAATGAATCAATTAAAATACAACCTAGGTAGTGAGTTTATATAGAAATAAGGATAAGATGCAGGTGGAAAATCTAACCAATAGGAATCAACCATAAAAAGTGGAGAATACCACCAAAAGTGGAAAGCATTCCACCCTTTAAGGAAGGGGACAACACATCAGTTATCTCCTAGTAATAAAATCACTTTATTTTTCATAAGAAAGCTTAATAAAATTGTAGGAAAAACTTGGGACTAAGGTAAAACAAATTGACTCACTAGGAAAATAAAAACCTACACCAACACCCCCCCTTAAGCACAACTTAGGAGGATGTAAAAGATGATGGGTCTTGGAAAATGAAGCCATGTTAGGTACCCATGTATAGATCAAATTCCTCCCCAAAGGAGAAGAAGACCCCCTACAAATAGAGAGATAAAACCCCATAGAATAGAGAGATAAGAAGAGGACTAAGTAGCTCCCCCACCAAAGAGATCCAATGGTAGATGCTCGAAACTAGATTGAGAAGATGGTTCATGATCATCAAACAACATTCCTCCCTTTAGGAAGAAACAAAACCAATGGTGTATGCATGCTATCTCCCAAGTCCTAAAAGGAATATCTAGGAAGAAAGTGCAAGTTGTATGAAGTCTCTGAAGTCAGCTCAAATATCCCCATGTTGATGTTGAAAGGTGTCACAATGAAATCAAGTGTTCTAGGCCACACTTCCCAAAATAAGAAATCAAAATATTCTAGAGACTGGTGTAGAGAACAATCCAAAGACAATGATGGTTTGACAATAATCACATGTAATAACTATCATCAAAGAGGAGAGATAAACCCTCAAGTGTGTCCTCCAAATCTAAAATATATGTCTCCATAAACAATTCTGAAACTCCTGTCAAGAGATCATTCCACAAAGTTGAATATGAAAGGCTATGTATGCCTTGTTGCAAGAAATCATTAGAAGCTTTCGAAGAAGTAACACTGAACTCTAAAGTAGCAATAGTAGATGAAAGGATAGAATAGTTATCCACAAAGAGATGTATGTCCTCAATAGTGTCATCTGGATCCAAGATGAGGTACTCTACAGAAAAAAAGAGATGTTTGGTAGAAATTGGTCCCAATAGATTGAATCGAAAAGAAGTAAATGATCTAGCTACAATGAATCACTAGAGGCTCTTAAAGAAGCATCTCTAGAATCTGAATCTATAATAGGTATTATTGATGTTTCCCAAGATGTGTCATCACAAGATGGAGAAATATGAGTCTCAATAGGAGGATGAGAAACATGAGGAGAATTCTCTGTCATTTAAACATTCAAGACCTTCATAATACTCAAGAAAATCTAAAGTAGCATCATCAAAGGGTGTATTATCTGCATCATCAAGTGGAATAAGGCAATCCAAATCAAAATTATTTGGGAATGGAGAAACATGAGGGTCTCTAAACATCTCCCAAATCTTGGTCCAAAGTGTGCGGGGATATTCAATGTCCACTATATCCCACATAGTGTTATCAACATGAGAACCAATGAATCCTAATACATGGTCAATTCTATTACCCCATACTAATTTCCTTCTAGGTGTGTCTAGCTTAGGCATGATCCCATAAATTTAAGGAAAAAATTTAAGCCATCTGAGATGAGTTATAATGCCTTTTTTCAAGACTCATAATTGGTCTTATCTAATATTATCACAAAACGATGAAAAAAAACTCATGATACAATTCAAAAAATATTACAAAAGAACACCAAAATAAAAACAATATACTCCCACCCTTTTAAATAGTATAAAAAATAACCCCCCCAAATATCATAACGTTGGCACTTTATAATTTAGTGTGTTTACAAATCCTTTTCCAGGATCATACAATGCTCAATGGGCTCAAAATAGCCAAAATTACAAATTTTGATACAAAATAAACTTGAAAGAAAATTTAGAAAAAATTAGCCTTATATATGTGTAGTGCTCTTCACACCTTTCCAACATCTAATTATTTCCAAAAATCAGAGCACTGGGGTGAAAGCTATGGCATGTTGAAGAAATTTGTAAGAAATAGCTTCAACCTAAAATATCTAGAACAAAACTGCAAAAAGTATTTTCAATACCTCCATGGATGGAAATTTCTCATCTCTAGCTTTCTGACGATATCTTGTTTTAAAAAAACCAAACACCGTGGCAAAAGGTTATGCAAAATTGAAAAAAAGGCTTAATTTGGCCTATAGGGGAGCCTTGGTGGCCCCCTAGTGGTGCTTGGGTGGTGCCACTCATTCCGATGGTGCTTTGGCAGTGCAATGGTGGAGTAATGGGTGGAGAAGTAGTTGTTTGGTTAGGTGAACCTTACTGCTAACCTCTAGTGGTTTAAGGAAAGACCGCACAATTAAACTTTAAGCTGGTGGTTTTGATTAAAGGTTGGTGGCTTGTAAACCCTAGTAGTTTTGTAGCCGCTTTTAACTATTAATTGGATGCTTGTACCTATAGCACTAGGAGGGTTGTATGACCCTCTTGGAATTTTTTTTGCCACAAAAAGAAATTTTGCTAAATATAGGTAAATTTTATGTCAAAATTCATGGAATTGGTCTCCTAGACACAATGGTAAGGTTTGTTTTGGCTGAAAATGCTTATAGAAAACTTGTTCACATGATCTAAGCTTCAAACCCCCATTTGCAACTTTGTCAAATGATCTCCAATTTGGATGAAATGAAATCCAATCTTGACTTTCTCAAGCCTTATGGACATGTTGGAATAGTAAAAAAATGTTGCTAATATAACCACAAATGCTACAATCACCCAAATCTCACAAAACACATATGCAATATGTAGAGGTTATTAGGTCTTTCCAAATACCTTCTGATTCTCTAAATTTTTTAAAATGCAAGAGAAGAGCATACATGAATTTATAAGATCCTTACAAGAAAACCCAATTTCTCAATCAAGAATCTATGAACTTCAGTTTTAAAAAAAGAAGCTATAATACCATGTTATAAATCTAAAATATATTGAATAACCCATTGAAATTTTTAAGAGAAAATCAAAGTTACATAAATTGAAAAAACATAAAATGCAAAATAGAACTTTGAGAGATTATGCAATGTTGATATGACATAATTGTATTAAAATCTTCCAAGTTGAATGATCAATGCAAAAGATCAATGAATCAATGAAAATGCAAGCTAGGTTGTGACTTTATATAGAACTAAGGAGAAGATATAGGTGGAAAATATAATCAATAAGAATCAACCATAAAAAATGGAGGATACCACCAAAAGTGGAAAGTGTTGTACCCTTTAAGGGGACAACACATCACTTATCTCCTAGTGATAAACTCACTTTATTATCCTAAGCAAGCTTAATAAAAGTGTAAGAAAAACTTAGGACTAAGGGAACATAAATTGACCGACTAGGAAAATAAAAACCTACACCAACACATTAAATGCCTCAAATGCATATACATGTTTTTATTTTTTCATATTTTTTTTAATTTATTTATCTAAATTTAAAAAACACAAATATTATTTTTCTACATAGTATTCTCTAAACTATTTTTTTTATGTTTTAATTTTTTTTTGAAGTAGGTGATGTGCACACTTTGTGAATAGGTTTTTGGTATACACCCATTTCAAAAAAATTAATAAAAATATAACTTGTATTACATAATCTTATATGTATCCACCATTTAGTTTTTAAGAATTCTTAATAAAAAATAATCAAATGCGATGTGGGGGAGGGAGAGTAGGGTTATAAAGTAGATGCTATATTATATTTTAATGATGAAAAATAATACCATTTTTCCCTATGCTCAATGTTTTTTTCTTAATCTTAATCATTTTCTTAAAGTTTTAGTAATTTAGAAACTAGATTCAAACAACTACAATCTTGTTCCTATCACATATTCAAAATTTGAATGTAGGAATTTTGAATTACTCATTGACTTTTGGGTTTCACTCTTTCAAGAAAAAATTGCCACTTATGACCCTCTGTTTGCTCCCTATTTCTATACACCTATAATGTATCCTCTTATGGAACTTCTATACATAATGATAAAATTTTAGTACATGTATTTGGTGGTACCTTGGTTGATAGAGCTAAACAATGGTTTGATGCATTTCATACCTATTATAGAATATTCAATAATATATCCTTCACTTTCATATATTAATATTAGCCTTAAACCATGTTTTACTCATAATTCCCTTTCTTCTCCTTCTAGCGACCCCTCATTTGTGGATCATTTGGATTTTATTGTGAAGACTGATTTTTAGATTCTCATATTTTCTTATGATGTAATTTTGAATTTTTATGGATGTAGACATTTAAATTTAAATATGACTAATTTTGTCATTGATTTAGTCTCATCCTATTTGCTATTGTCACGCTAATATCATGTTGTTGACTAACTCTATCATTCTACTCAATTAATTTTAGTGTCATCTTATTGTCACCCCATTGGATGATTAATTTCTTTATGTTAGTTATTAAATAACCATGTCAATTAATTAATTATAATATGTTAATTAATTTATCTCATTTAAGTCACTCTATATCTAATCGATTAAGAAACCATAATTAGATAACTAATTATTTTTTAACTAATACATGATCTCATAATTATTTAAAATAAATAAAATACATAAATCTAATTATCCTTAGCCACATTCAAATCTTACATTTATTTAAAACTAATTATTTAATCCAATATTCCACCAAATGTTTCAATTTAGTTAAGTAATCAATCAATCTCACATTCTATTCCATTTAACACTAAATCAAATTATTGGCTAAAAAATCAACTTAGTTGACTAGTGAATCAAACATGTTAATTAATTAATTTAGTTAACTAATTAATCAAGGGGGTTAACTAGTCATTAGGTTTGTTGAAAAAACAATCAATTTAGTTGACTAATCAATCAAATGAGTTAACTCTAAATCAAGTCTATAATCTTGAAGAGAGATCAAACTAAACTTTCGCATTCACATTTTCATCCATCAAATCTGTGAATCCTTCTCTTTAAACATCTTTAAAGATATTGCAAGAGCTGATTATAATCTTTGAACTTCTCTAAAAACTCTATTTTTTAAATCAAGTTATTATTATGCTATAAATATCTATTCAAGCACCTACATTTCAATAATAACACAAGGAAATAAAAATTAAATGATATAATTGCAAATGTTTTAGAATAAATTTGAATATTTTTTTATTTATTTTATTGTTCTAAAATTATTTCTTATATTTGTGCATGCTTGCGAGATGAACCTTTTCATCTAGATTATATTTTTAAAATAGTTTTATTAGCTACTCCTTGACATCCAATTCATTAGTGCATATATACTTGAGGTCTACTTAGCTTCAATTTCCACCCAAACAACATTATCTCTCGTTTATATCTCTTTTCGAGAATGTGGAAATCATTAGGTTTATTTGGTTATGTACCTAATAATTTATTAGTCTAATAAATTTATAGAGTGTGGATTTTTATTTTTAATTTCTATTGATATTATTTGGTGTAGAGGAAATCATGTGTCAAAGACATTAACTTCAAAAGTACCAACTTGTGTTATGTAGTCATTCTAGATGAAAATAAAAATTCAAAGAATATGAAAATCGTAATCTAGAGAAACCATAAATTTTCATTTCCAATTTTCTTGTATCTATTTGCATGAATGAGTCTTGTATACTCTTCCCTTGTACTAAGAGGTTACTTGAGAATTATAAATTATTTTAGTCACTTGTCTTCATGAGTACATCAAAGTATTATATTTTCTTGTGTCATAAGATAATCTTAGAAGTTACAAATTAATTGGAGTATTTATTTTCTTTTTTAGGGGGTTTAGCAATTTGGATTTTTCCACCAAGTGTTAGTCTAAACCCCATGTTGTAGAGAGGTATGTACATTACTTAATAAATCTATTTTTTTTGGAAAATATCACTTCTTCTTTATAGTTTTTCAAGCGAAAGAGAGTGGGTTACCCTCTCAAACCAAGATAATAGATAAAACCTTTATTTCATGTGCTTGGATCTCACATACCTTTCAGAATATAGAGGGATACCTTATTGGAACCTTGTATTATCCTAAAATAGGTAAGCCATTGTCCATTTATAACTTGATGCATTGGTAAGAAAATAACCCCAAGAAGATTGCATTGTTTTAGAAAAAAAAATACTAGGCTATGTGTATGGTTCTAATCCTCTATAGATAGCACTTTGATAATGACTAAAACATAGAAAAAGTGTAACCCTAGAGACTTCACTTTAGGGTTTATCACTTTTCCTAAATATTTCATTGGAGATTTGAAGGTGGTGGGGTTTTGATAGATTTGGACAAGGTATATGATTGACTTATAGCCTAATAGGTGAGTCAACTAGACCTTAACCAAATATATAAATGTTCTAAGGATGAAATGTAATGACCCAATTGACCTACTAATGTAAATTATTGGTTTGATGCTAATACAAAATATCTGAGAAATCACAAACAAAAATAGACTATATAAATGGACTGAGCAGGGCACTATGCACTTGTGGTATGAATTTGAGGCCAAAATAGAGGACATAGGTGCCCAGGGTGCCACTATCCTTGTAGGGAAAATATAGATATGTTTTCATAGTCCTTAGTGCCAAAACAAAGCTTTCATTTCCCGCTTGTCATACTTTCACATCACTCTTAGATAATTTTGTAATTGATTTTATATAAGTTGTCAAGGTGTAGGGTTTCAATTGCAATAATGAATAATTGATCTTCAAACTTCCTTCAATCCTCTTTAGACCTAAAACCTACATATTCAAAGAGAAAATAAAGGTTGGGTCATTTAGGGGCTTGCTTTAGTCAAATCCTATGTTAGCATTTCCACTTCCACAATGGTAATGTTAATGATAAATGATAAATGATAGGAAGGAATGATGAATCCAAAAAGTGCTACAACTCACCACCCTTCAATGGATTCCTTGAAGGAATGAAGTCACACACATCTCCTCAAGGTCTTGATCTTTATTGCTCGATTTGCTTGAATGGATTGAATGGCTTGAATTTCTTGGAGACCTAAAAGGATTAGCCTTCACAAACAATATGAAACATAAACATGAACACACTCACATACATTTTGACATGATGTTTGATCTTGAATTGCTGCAATAAATATTCTAATGGTTGCTCTTGATCTCTAAAATTGCCTCTTAATGCTAGATAGATTTTAAATGATGCAATAACTAGGTATTTATATGCTATTATTCTAATTTCCCAAAAATTAAATCCTGATAGCTAATTTTAGATATTTGAATTTCAAATAATAAAATACCAACAATGACATATTTGAATTTAGAGTCATATTACCTCAGGCACCAGTGTCCTAGGCCTATTTTCCAAAGTTTAAGGAGTCAAGGGAAAAGTATTAAATGAGAGCACTTGTTTTATGTTTGCAAATTATTAAAACATGTTTAAAATAAGCTATGCAATGCATAATTTAGGAAATTAAGTTTTTAACTAGTTCTAATAACATAAATGGGAGCAAAAAATAGTGTGAAATTATCAAGGGTGACAATTTATGATGCTACATTTATCCCCCACTTTAGTGGGAGCATGAACTTATGCCTAGACTCACACTAAAGTAGAAAATCTATTCCAAGAGGGATCTACAAATGTTGAAGAGATAGGATGACTGAGGATCTAGGGGAGTGCACAAGCCCCCATGATCTAAGATCCCATGGAAAGAGAACATAAGCATAAATGAACACTCATGTATGAAATGCAACAAGATAGCATACACAAACATACATGTTAGAAAACACAAAGCATGCATGATGAAAAACATGGCATAATATAACATATAGATGGTGTGGGAGTAAATGGTGACTCCCCAGCACCCCAAGAATAGTTACTAGACCAAAACCAATTTCTACAAGAAAGAGAATGGCAAGAAAGCTTGCTTCAACAATGCAAGATTGAATATTGGTTGAAATATGCAAATGCACATGAGATGCCTTGCTTATAAAGGAAAGCTTGAGATAGGATTAAACATCATGACAAGTGTCTTAATCCATGACATGAGACAACTAACAAACTAATCACCTAGGAATCAAGCAATACTAGCTAGATAAGTTCTAGAAAAGCCAACTAAGACTTCTAGAAAGAATCTTATATCCCAAGTAAGCTAACATGTGAATATGTCCCCTAATTACCTAGTGAATGAATTAGCTAGGTTTAATACATTTATTCACACAAACACCCCCAAGGAAAATAAGGGAGAAGATTATTGTAGCTTGGAAAATTAAGAGTGTTTTCAATCCATTTAAATCAGCATTAAAGAGAAATTAAGAGTATTAAATTTATTCAAACCATTATAAAAAGGTTTCCAAGAAGTCAACATTGTTCATAACACTTTCAAATGATATTAATAAAGAGAATTTAAATTGCATTTCATATATATAATAAATACATCAATGTAATGTATCAAGATTATACAAAACATAAGTATTTCAAATGACTTTCTCATGTACATATATTCAACCTTACTTGGAAGAATCAACAATTCTAATAGAAACATCTTTTCTATGCTAAGTATAAAAACTTTAACTCCTCAAAACAATGTTACATTTCAAATCATACTTCTATTTCAAAGTTACAACAGAGAATGTCAATTACATATACATTAAAAATGGGCTTCACAAGCCAATGCTGAATAATACACAAGTACATTAATAGCAAATAAAACTTGGAACCACCAACCGCCGTGACACCTTCGGTCTTCTTGCGAGCTGGGGCCAAGAATGTGATTCAGGCGCCTTTTCCGCCCAACCACGAAGTCCATGACTTCCCCGGGTCCCTTCCTAACTCGAAGGAATCCCCGGCCCTACATAAAGGAGCCTAGCAACCCGAAACAGTAAAACAGGAGGGAACTCTCGATGCGTGCCTGATGCCTATATGCATTTCTAACATGAGAAATAAACACATTTCTTGCAACAGGAGGTGGCAGAGACTATATAAATTTCTAGGCTTTTAAAATAAACCCATCTATTTCAATGGTACAGTGCTTGGCCAAGCAAAATAATACAAGTAAATGGTAGTTTAGAAAAGGTAATACTACCGTCTCTGTTTGCCCACCTTCGGCACCCTGTCCCGGAAGTTACCATAGTGAAGTATGAAATAATACCAAAGCAGAAAGTTATGCATTTTAGTACATGTTTCAATCATTCAATTAATTCTAAAAGAATTTCCAATGTGAATTTCAGAACATCCTTTGTAAATTCAGTTGTAAGATCTCGTTTATTCTGTGGTAAACAACCCTTTTCTGATTTAGATAAAGCTCTGTTTTTAAAGAAGAACATACATGTCTTAATACTTTTCAGTGCACTAATAGAAAGAAGAATAACAGTGTTTTCTGTTTTCAGTATGCATTTCTATTCTTTCCAAGCTCAGGCTGACTGACAGTTTAATTCCCAATTTCAATACAGGTTACAGAGTAATGATAATATACTGAAACAGTGCAATTTATTCAGAAATTCTGAGGTTTGAAAGATAATCTTTCATTCAAATTTTGATGTTGTATTCCTAACTCAGGATTATACTTCTGTAAGTAAGTATATGTCTAAGTAATCAAGATGCTTTCCAGTTTACATGGTTTCTCAAAGACATTTCTGTTCTTGTTTCAGGTTTAACAATTCTGAGATATTTGTGTATAATTAACAGAGTTCATTCTATTTTCTGGAAATGATTTACCTTGCTTCAATTTGTATTTTGGCACATAATTAACAGAGTTCATACTATTTTCTGGAAATGGTTTTCCTGTTTCAATTTGTATTTTGGCACATAAATAACAGAGTTCATACTATTTTCTAGAAATGGTTTTCCTGTTTCAATTTGTATTTGGCACATAATTAATAGAGTTCATACTATTTTCTGGAAATGGTTTTCCTGTTTCAATTTGTATTTGGCACATAATATATATGTATATATATAAGTATATATATATATATGCAGCCAATTGTATATGTATACATATATATATATATATATATATGTATGTGTGTAGAAAATCATGTACAGCTGTGTATAATTTGAAGAAAGAAATTCTGGTTTATAAATCTGTTCAAAGAATTCACTGGCCGTGCACACAGAACAGGGTAATTTTTACATGGTTACCTTACTGGCATTGAGCGACTAAAGGGCTCAGGGAAGCCCTTGCCCCTCCCATGGGGAGGGG